>SJYC01055888.1:0-19898 GCA_006408675.1 Madoqua kirkii | reverse complement strand
ATTTTAGTTCCCCAATCAGGGATTGAACCTGGGTCCACAGCAGTGAAAGCCTGCATCTTAACCACTGTACCACCAGGGGAGTCCCTACCCAGGAGGTTTTTTGATGATATAGATAGTTCTAGTGACTATTTCGGGCAGTCATAAACCTTGCAAGACACTTCTTCATGGTACTTAGGGAGCAGGACAGCTTACACAAAGAGGGCTTTGGGTGGAAATAAAATGACCTTAAAAAAGTCTCCTGAATATTAGCAAACTCTGTCTTGGTTGGCTTTTTCATTTGTTATTTCAAGTTTTTTTTTTTTTTTTTAAATATAGCTGGTTTTCAACATTGTACTAGTATCACGTACACAGCAAAGTGGTTCAGTTTCATATATATATATTTTCTTCTCAGATTCATTTCACTTATAGGTTATTATAAAATATTGAGCTTAGTTTTCCATGCCATACAATAAGTCCTCATTCAGATGTTTTTAAATATCCAGTGTGTCTCTGACAGATTTATAGTTTTAGAAAATCAAGCCCTTAATTTGCCCCTCCCTGGGCTCATCCTTCTAAAAAGCCCTTTAACCCCAGATCCTTACCTAAAATGTGTAATCTGATTTTCCAACAGAACTCGGAGCCTCTCCTTTATTTCTTCAAAACGTTCCTTTTCTTCAACAGTCACAGTTCCAATTCCGTCAGGCCTGAAAGGAGACATGTCATGAGGTGATAGGAACCTCATATGCTGACACCATCAAATCAAATCTCTAGCAGGAGGAAACTGTCCATTTTAGAAGAACAACTACAGTGATCGACGTGACCTTAGGAGAAGTCCCGCTTCTCGGTGCTGGTGACTAGAGGGGATGGGGTGCGCTGAGGTTATCATTTGGAGACATTTGCAGAACTGTCGCTCATTTATTGTGAAGTGATAAAGTGCACAAAGTGGTGGCTTGCAGGTTAAAGCAGCTTCTAGACCTTTTCTGTTTGGATCACAGCTTCTGAAAATTTTGAACTGCTTGCCAACATTTGTCTTTTAATTAGGAAAGTTTTATACTACAATTCTCTTAGAATTTGGAACAACTGGCATTAATTGGCAAGGGGCAGAAACAGCTTCTTCCTTGGCTGTGGCAGGTCGGTCTTCTAGTCCACATTTCTACTTTATGTTACCTGAATCTCTTGAAGGCACTTAGGTTTGAGACTCCTGAATTACGCACACAAACTCCTATGAAAACCAGGGGCCCTGTAAGTGTCTATCTTTCCCAGAGCTCAATGCTGATAAATGACTCAGTTTCCATAATTACAGATGTTCGGATTAATTTAACCACTTATATAGTAATAAAAGGGCTTTCCTGGTGGCTCAGATGGTAAAGCGTCTGCCTACAATGTGGGAGAAGACAGCATAGAAATTATAAGACCTTCATGAAAGAAACTGAAGAAAACAGATGGAAATATCTTGTGTATCTGGACTGGGAGATTTAATATTGTTAACATATCTATACTATTTAAGTCATCTATATATTTTATGCAATCCCTATCAAAATTCCAATGGAATTGTTTTTTTTTTTTTTTTTCCACAGAAATCCTAAAATCTGTAAGGAACCACAGAAGCCCCAAATAACCAAAGCAGTTCTGAGAAGGCAGAACAAAGTCAGAGGCATCTCGATTCCTAAATTCAAACTATAAAACTGCAGTAATCAAAACAGTATGGCACTGGCATAAAAACATACATATAGACCAATGGATCAGAAATGAACCCTCACACATATGGTCAAATAATAACGTGACAAGGGATCCAAGTGTAATCAATGTGGAAAGGACAATTTCTTCAATAAATGGTGTTGGGAAACTGGATATCCACATACAAAAGAATGAAGTTGGGCCCTTATCTTAGAATACTCACAACAAAGAACTTGAAATGGACTAAAGACCCCAAACTGTAAAAATCCTAGAAGGAAATATAGAGGAAAAGTTCCTTGATATTTGTCTTGGCAGTGATTTTTTTGAATATGACACCAAAAGCACAAACAACAAAAGCAAAACAGACAAGACAAAAAAGTGACACTTCAGCAAACTGAAAAGCTTCTCCATAGCAAGATGTACAATCTATACAATGAAAGAAAATATTTGCAAACCATCTATGTGATAAGGGGTTACTATTCAAAATACAGAAGGGATGCATTAAAAAAATAGCAAAGACCCCAAATAATTTGACTGAAAATAGGCAGAGGACATAGATATTTTTCCAAAGAAGACATATAAATAGCCAGCAGATACATGAAAAAATGCTCAACATCATTAATCTACAAGGAAATACAAATCAAAACCATAATGAACTATCACCCCACACCTGCAGAATAGCTGTTCTCAGAACAAAAAGACAACAAATAAATGCTGGTGAGTCTGTGGAGAAAAATGAACCCATGTGCACTGCTGGTAGGAATGTAAACTGACAGCCACTATGAAAAACGGTATGGAGGTTTTTCAAAAATTGAAAAAAAAACTGCCATGTGATCTAGTAATCCCACTTCTGGGTATATATCTGAAAAACGGAAATCACAGTATTCAAGATATAACTGACCTTGTATTAACTGCAGCATTATTTACAATAGCCAAGATAAGGAGACAACCTAAGTTGGGTATTGACAACAGTATCGACTCAGATGAATGGATAAAGGAAATGTGACATATACAAAGTAGAATATCATTCAGCCACAAAAAAGAAGGAAATACTGCTTTTGTGACCACATGGATGGACCTTGAGGGCACTTTGCTATGTGAAATAAATGAGACAGAGTAAGATATACAGTGATATGTATATGATAAACATATATCACTTATATGCAGTCTCAAAAGAAGCTGAACTCATAGCGAGAGAGAGAAGAATGGTAGTTGCCAGGGTGGGGAATGAGTGAAATGGGGAAATGTTGGTCAAAGGGTAAAGCTATAAGAGGAGTAAGTTTTGGGAATCTAATATATCCTATGGTGAACAGTACTGTATTACTTACTTGAAAGTGTTAAAGTAGATTTTAAATGTTTCCAACACACACAGAGAGACCCACAGACACACACAGTAAGTATACGAGGGGATGTAGGTGTTGATGAACCTTATTTCAGTAATCATTTTAAAATGTATACATGTATCAAATCATCACATTGTACATCTTAAACTTACATTGTATGTCAATATCTCAATAAAAGCAAAAAAAGAACAAACCACATGGGCTATTTTTTGATCTTAGTGAACTGCTGCTCATTTAATAAAAAAGAATGACCCAGCATAAATAAGGGAATTTCAGTTTAGTCCCAGTATTCTCATGTTTCTGAATCACCAATAGGTTCACACACATTTTCCTTATTTCCTCTGGCCCATTCAAGTTGAGAATACAAAGGAAGGCTGCATATTTATAGCCCAAACTTATCTGTGCCAAATTAGACGTAGGATAATCTGACCCATTCAAAGTCTTCAGCTACCCAGATCTTGTAGTGACTTGTTTTGACTACTGGCTGAGCCAGTTTGCAGATTGGTGCGTCACCATGAAACTTCTATTGGAACATTCTTCAGTTTGCAAATGCAAGTCATCTTGAGACCAAACAAATGGTCTTATTTATAGGCCTTCTCAAGGATCCAGCAGAAGTTGGGAAAATCTTGTATACTAGACCAGTCTGACTGCACAAAAGACTGGCAAATGACAGCAGTGCACCTCCTGTTAGGGGTTTACTGGTCAGCTTCCCTTCTTTTTAAGTACTAAAAATGCCCTATTTGAAAAAAGAAAAAACTTCCTCTCCCCCATTTTGTGGAAAATACCCGTAACAGTAAAATTCTATACTGTGCATTTATTCACACCCTTCTGAACTTAAGTAAATGCGAAATGGTAAATATCAGGTAGGCAGTTTGAATCTATACATGTGCCCTTATTTTTAAATTTTCAGAAAAATCTCAAATGTTAATTTATGAAATTGAAAAAAAATTTTTTTTAACATGAAATGCCCACAAATCTGTAGTTAAACCTCAGGATGAACTCATTGGCCCCACAAAAACAAGTGCCACTTCCTGTAGTAACATCTCATGGGTCTGTTATAATCTAAAACTTCCTTTGGCTATGGCTTTTGGATTCTGTTTACACAAAATTCAGCTTGCTAATGCACTGAACACACATTTATACAGTTGTTTTGTGTGCATACGTACAATCAGTTTGGGAAAAGTTGAGCCATTTTAAGCATTTTGTTTCTTAGTGGGGAATTAAGCCAGAGAAAAATGCTATTAAATATAAGGCACAATTCAGAGAGGAGTTTATAGATCACCTAGAAAAGCCTGAAAACCATTTCACAAAGGCAGCCAGAGATGTCTATGGCCATTACTAGGAAACAAACCTCTGTGTGAAGAATATCATTCCTTCCTTACCCAACAAGGCAAGCAGGCAATTAGGAAGCAGCTCTCAGATTTGTGTTTGAGATGATAAAAACTGAACATTTAGTATGTGCCTGGCTTTCTTGTAATTCTCACTATAAATGGCATTATAAACATAACATTTATGATGCTTTCCCCCTTTTGTTTTAATGATTCACATTTATAATTATTAAATGTATCAGAGGGCAGCTTCCATGTCTCCTTGGACTACTTTGTGAGCACTGTTATCTCCCTATACAAAAAAGGTAAACAATGAAAAACTGTTACCTTTTCTTAAATTTGCTTCTTAATCACCATGCCAGTGTGAACACTTTCATTTTAAAATAAATGAAACAAACTAATCTGAGTCTGTAAGACACATAGTGCAGAGTTCACCAACAAAAACAGGTGATAAAACATATCACAATTTAGACATCCAATGCACATTTATTTGTAATTGCCAGAACTGCCCTGAAATGATGCTGGTAATGAGGGATGTTATTTTACAAATCTAGGGAGAGAAATGCAGGAATAATAGAATTTGTCTAAGATCACAGATTGTCACTCTATCAGTTAAAAAGCAAAAGCAAAAATAACCTTGGCTGCATTAATTTCTCACAGTTTTTGAAAATTCTGTCAATTTATTTTCCATTGACCCTTATAATTCATCAATGTTAACTGTACAGGTTTACATGGATCTACTAACTGAAAAATCCTGTTCAATATTCTGGGGAACATGGTTCTCCCAGAAGCAATAAAATACTTTCTCTAGAACAGGGGCCACACAAGCCTGTCTTATAATCACACAGAAAGCCTGTAAGACCTCAGACTGAGGGGCCACCTCAGACTGTGGGTGTGTGGGGTACGATCTGGCAGGGGACCTGAGAACTGGCCTTTCTAACAAGTTCCCTGGTCCTGCTGGTTTGGAGAAGCTTACTGTAAGAACCTCTGCTTTAGAGAGCAAGAAAATATTTGGTGGGTGGCCGAATACATGAAAGGGTATTTTGGTTCAGGGTTCCTAATTTCTCTTGGATTAGAGTGAATCTGGAACCAGAGATTTTCTCTAAGAAGTACACAGTCCACTTAACGAAGCTAGCAACCCTTTCCAAAAATGGCATTTGCACTGTTTCCAAGGTGCCATTCCAAGCAGTTCTGGTTGCAAAATAAACAGAAGAACTGTACTGGTATCGCTCAGAAGCCATGCTTTGTTTCTGTGTTCTGGAAACATTTGGGGGTGATTCTATAATTGTCACAAAACTGGCTCTGCATCCTGTTCTGCTCTCAATACTTCTAACACTTAAGGAATCAAAAAGAATGAGAGAGAGGAGGACTGGTGCTGATCTTTACACTCCTACCTAGCAAATCCCAGGCTGAGATGTTTCTTCACTCAGGACACATGTCTAGGAGCCTGAATCCTCTGCTCTCTCGGATCCTATTCCATCTTCTGCTGCTGTTTCTGTACTTCTTAGGGTCCACCGGTATTCCCTTAGGGCACCTAGATCTCCTTTGTTAGGAATGCCCTTGGCTGCAGTGTGCTAAACTGAGGTGCCTACTCTCCTGCTGGCAATGCTGAGGCCTTCATACAGGCCAGCTGCTCCCTTGGGTGGTCACTGGACATCTCAGTTGGACTATGAACTACACTCAGCCAACTGGACACTCTTTCCTGGAACTTTGACATCAAAAAAACAATGCAAAGATAAAAGAAACAGGTGGGGTTTGCTCATGCTAGCAGCTGTGCCCTGCCCAGCCCGTCTCCCCATGCTCGTAGTTCTTAATCTGTGACTGTACCTTAGAACCAGGAGAGAGCTTTGAGAGGTCCCACCCCCAATCTCTGACTCAGTGTGGGCATCGAGGCCTACCCATCGTCAGTGTCATTCCCTAAATTATTCTAATGTGCAGGTAGGATGGCACCGTGGCTTTGATCCTGTTTCCTACTTTTCAGTCACTGCCTTGATTCCAGGTTCCCCCTCCCTTTCTTTGAGGTTCCTGGCATCATCCCAATAAACTTTCTTTTGCTTAGATTATCCAGAGTTAGTTTTTGTTCCTTACATGCAACTGACATACATGCATAAAGCACACATTCCTTCCTTTCCCATGTGCTCAGTGTTAGTAGAAATGTTGACGCCTTTGAATCTAGCTTTACAGACACACATACAACAAGGAAATGTGATCCCTCGTCACTGGTTCCACCTAACTGCACACTGGCTAACCACTCACTTCCTGTATATCATGATCCTGCAAACTTGAGACAATATGCAAGTCAATTGCAGTCATTTTTGGAGCCCTGTTGAAGACTGGAAGCTCTCCCACCTGCAGGCCATTGCTGGAGCCAGAAGTGGGTCTCTCGTGCCACGACAGACATATTGCATCTGACACGGCAGGCATCTCCGGAATCCACCTTTCAAGTTTTCGGCAAACTGTTTTCTCACTGTCCTTCACAAAGTTGACATTTTCGGCAGCACGATGGGAAAGATGTCACGTCAGCTGCTCTTCAAGTTCCTGTCACGGTGGTTAGCACCAGTTCTGTCATCTTCATTCTCCTCACAGCCCCCATCTTAAGCCATGTCACAAACAATAATACATCTAGAGTTGGGTTTTCCTGTTTCTTCTTTTTTTTAATCAGACTACAATGACCCTAACCCAGCTGCCCACACTTCAGAACTAGTACTGCAAATTCTTCTTGCTTTACCCAAATGTTTATGAGCTAGAGCTTGTTACTTAATGTCTACTGTAGGATTAATCCAATATGATTAAGCATGAGGCTTTTAATGTGAAAACACTTTATCTTGATATTTGAAATTAACTGTAAACAACTGAGGCAAAGAATTCAATCTACCTTGTGTTTTGTGAAAGTGAATTGACCTCTCTGGGATTGTTAAATTGTTGTTAGACACCCAGGTGGGCACATGGAGTCCTAGCATTTAATTATTCTGCCAACAGGGTTCTCTATACTGAAAGCTGGGCCACAAAACCTTCATTTGGAATGTAAGATATTTCAAGAAGGTCAGGTTACTAAATTAATTTGAAACATATTGGATTAATTGATGGGTGTGTTCTGACACTGCATCTATCTGGTAATCAAGTGCAGAATCCAGTGTGAAACGAAATGTGTGAATTCAACAAAAGGGGAAAGCGTGTCTGGTCCACCTCTCTGCATTCAGCCAGCTTTAAGCTCCAATCACTATCAACAAGGGGTAAAACTCCAGCTGAAGTGGGAATATACTTTCTCTCCAAATGCAAATGTCCACATATGCCGGTGCAGGCACCGTAAACACGATATATTCTCTCTCTCCAAATGGATGCATGCCTGCAGACCGCAGTATGGATCCATGAAAATGTCCTTAAACAAGCAAGATAACCGAATCCTGCTTGCTACAAAATTTTCCAGCCCAGAAACATGAAAGCTGAAAGGGTCAGAGTGGAACAGAATATTTTAGTAGCCATTCCTTACAATGGTCCCTCAATAGAACATTCAGACTAAACACACACTTTTAACCTCTCTCTTTAAAAATTGACTTCTAGCAATTCTTAATCCTTACAACTTTCAAAATGACTCTTTTGAATTTAATCCTATTATGGAATATTTTCCTTTGTCTCTTTCAAGTGGTTAATAACTCCTCGTTTAAGAACACCAAAGCAGCACATCTCAAAAGGAAGCATCCCCACTTGCTCATCTGGATGGTTTGTATAATCTCTAGGTTAATTATAAATTGTAATTAGGACTCTCACATCCTGTAGTCACTGCTTCATTATGAAAGCCCAGCCTTACCCTTTCCTTCTCCTCTCCCTCCAGCCCATGCCCTTTTCTAATTATGCCCGGATGCCCTGGGGCTCAGACACGCTGCTAAAACAAATATATCAAAGTGTTTGTATCACAAAGAGTAAGCTAGGAAGCAACAGCAACCAGTTTCTACAACATTACAAATGCATAGTAAAGATTCTTGAGACTGGCTTTAGTCAATTTGAGAAAGAGGTTAGACCAGGGCAAAAATACACAAGTCAGGTTTTTTGTGACTTGTTTACTGCTTTTCTAAATATGGAGCTAAAACCCAACAATATCAGAAGGTGTCTCTACTCTCTCATAAGGATGAGAATGACAGAAGTCTCTCCCTACTGAACAATCTCAGGATGTGTAAGTTATTGGCACAAGGACATTAATTAAAGTGGCTTAGGCTCTGCTCAGGTGCTGAGTGAAGCAAGGGCCCCAGAAATGATTAGAAAAATGATATAAAATGTATGTATTATAGGAGAGTACATATTTCTTTCTCTAGAGAAGGACCAATTTCTAAAATTTTTACTACATAGATTTTTCTTTTTGAAGACTAAGCAAAGAGATGAGTTTCTTTATTTCTAGGCAAGCAAAGACACACCTAGGTTTTAAATTCTACCTTGAATACCCTCTGATCCTATGTAGAGATTTCTGAGTGGTTCAGAGCAGTAAGATCAGTGGTCAGAGTTTTTGGGTATCACACCTACCCTAAAAAGGGTATGATATCTGAAAATATATTTTGTACCAATTAGCATGGCATGAGGACACACTAGTGGAATTTTAGAAGGAAAATGCACATTATTTGGATTTTTTGTTAGTCACCAATAGGATAAATATCCAACACATTTTATACAAGATTTTATGTTTGAACTGGAAAATCTGCTATTCTCATGGGGCAAATTTCCTTCAGGAAGAGAGTCACATGGGTTAAAAGATAGCATACAAGCTCTAGAGAGAATCTCTTCTTGGGATGCAGACTTTTACATGAAGTGTCTTTGGTTTTACCCTCCTCTCCTTCGTCCGATTAGGTGAGGCTGGTTCATTAGGATTTAGAGTATGATGCAGCTGCATATAAGGCCACCACCACCCACTCGGAGATGAGAGGCCAAGCAGCCAGGTGCTCCTGTCCATAAGTGAGATAAGGCCTGTGTCAGCACGTAACATGGGGCCAGGAGTGTGAATGTCACCGTCACCCCCCACCCACGCCAGCCTGCTACCAAACTGCTGCATTCACAGGCCAGCAAAAACAGAACTACCCGCTATCATCTTTTCTCTCTTTTTCGGGGAGGGAGAGTTAGAAAGCCCCAGACATAATGTGCTGATGGCTGTATGTGCGTGTAACACTGAGAGAAAGGGAAGAAGGAAAGGAGAGAAGGAGATACTGGAGAAAAAAGGAAAAAATAAATACAGATGCAAAGTGACTCATTTACTTCTAGGTAGGCATTCCCCCCACAATAAATAAAGGCAACCATGATATGACATGGATTGGGAGTGGGGGACCCACACTGGAGGCAAGGACATGGACAGTGAAGCAAGTGCTATGGTCCAGGGGAGGGAGGATAGAGACCTGAGCCCTGGCAGTGGTACCGAAGGGGAGGAGAAGCAGGCAGACTCCAGAGAGATGTAAAGCATGGGCAGGGCACAGTAACTAAATCCCTGTGATGCGCTGAGGAAGCAGACATCAAGGACAGCTCCCAAGGTTTTGTCTTGGGCAAATGGGTGGGTGGAATCACTCACTGACTTAGAAACAGGAGTAACAGGAGAAAAGTGAGTTCCATCTGAGTGCTCAGTTACTAAGCCACAGGGATCACATGGTTTCTGCACACAAGCAGCACCTTGGCTTCAAACGCATCTCCCAAAAGAATCCTTGGACACATTTGCAGAGATTTTTAGGATTCATGCCCTCTTACATCTGCTTACAGACGCATTAATCTATGCAGCCTACTTTGGATTGGGGCGGTTGGCATTATGGATTTGTTAATTGCTGATACAATGTACTTTCTCCGCAGGCCATATGTGAAGAGCAGCACTGGCATTCAAGAAATGTTAAATAATAATGTAAATGAGAAAAATTTCCAATCCCAATAATAAAGGGATCCAAGGAACATTGACGCAACTTGCAGTCATCGGAGCTGTTTGATTGCCTTGTCACTGTGGGACAGTGACCAAAGGGATGTTAATCTAAATGTCATCTAGAAAGAAGACTAAAAATATTATGGTGGAAATTAAGCACTGCAACTTAGGAGCTGATTTAAAAATTAGAAGATAGAGCGATTTACACTGTGGATTTCATGATCGCCAAGAGCAACCAGCTGAACATACTCAAATTTTCCTTTTCTTTCCACTCTCTCTTTGCAAAAATGGGTTCCGTTTTAAAGAGCTAGTTCAAACTAATGTTCCTTCAATCAATGGTTCTTAAATACTGCTACATATAAGGGTTTAAAACCAAGATGCTTAGGTCAGATCCTACACTAAATCAGAACCTCTGCTGGTGGGGCTAAGGCATCAACATTTTTTAGGCTCTTAAAGTGATTCTAATGTGCAGCTAAGTTTGACCACCAAGGTCTTGAATAAGTGGGATCTGAAGACCAAATGCCTTAGAAATACCTGGGGAGGAAACGATTAAAAAGGGTAGATGCCTGGCACCATTGAACACTTGCTGAACCAAATTATTTGAAGATGGGACCTCATTCTTTCCATTTTTACAAACTCTCCATGTGATTTCTCTGACAACCTCTGCACAAGCTGAACATCAGTGTCAAGCCTTTAGACATGGAATATGTCTGTATAAAAGAAACCAAAATCCAAATAAAAAGGAGAAATTTCATCCCAACACCTGGAAGTTTGATATTTTGGGTTTTGTGTGGAGGGGGCTGTCCTGTGCACTATAGGATCTTTAGAAACATCCCAGGCCTCTACCCACTAGATGACAACAGCATCACAAAATAACAATCAAAACGTTTCCAGACATCGCCAAGTGTCCCTTGGGGAAGAGATCACCCCAAGTCAAGAATCTAAAAGATTCCAGGCATGTCGATGTTTCCATTATCTTCCACTGCTTGGAATCACGAACAGTGAAATTGACCAGGTATGTCTACGCTGGATTAGGTGTTCTGGATTCAAGCAGGCATAGTGTTAGGCTTCCCAGGTGGCACAGTGGTAACAAATCTGCCTGCCAACGCAGGAGATGTGGGTTTGATCCATGGGTCGGGAAAATCTCCTGGAGAAGGAGATGTCAACCCTGTCCAGTAGTCTTCCCTAGGAAATTCCATAGACAGAGGAGTCTTGAGGGTTTTAGTCCACGGGGTTGCAAAAGTGAGAGACATAACTTAGCGACTAACAACAATAATAGGCATAGACTCTCACAAAGATGTAGCACAGGCTTTCAGAGAACATAGGATAAACTTCGTCACCAGCACCTGAGTGATCACTAATGATGTCTAGCTGCAGCAGGGCTGGGCTCTGCCTCTGTGTTTGGGGCTGCTGAGTTATTAATAAGTAAAAAAATTAATCAGTGGACAAAAAGCTACTTTTTACCTAAAGTTGGTTGTGAGATGACAATAGGAATGGGATCTATTGTTGAGTTAAATTCAGTTAAAGGGCAATTTGTTTCCATGGGTCATCAGTTCCTTCTTACTGTGAGTCAAAGAATAGATAACCTGTCCACATGCAAACAGTGTTCATCCTGGTGAGAGAGGTAAATATTTCCCAGTGTTAACTGGTGCTCAAAGGAACATCTCCTCTAGGTGGCCCTCAGCTCCAGATACACTCTTTTTCTACAAGGTCAAAATCACCAGGTGGGCCAAGACTGACCGTGGACATCTTCAGGGCAAAAATGGAAATTTTTAAGTAATTTTAAAATTAATTATTTAATTAACTTCTTTAATTAATTCAGATGGCTGCTATAGTAGGTCACCTGGAAATGTTGAAACTCATATTCAATGGGCTGAATTTGCATCTCATACCATAGAGAGTGCTAATGCTGGGCAGGTAATAAGGCAGAGAAGTTACGAATCCAAACTCCAAAGATAGAACAACCATGTTTGCTATGTGAACCATGTTCACTGAAGACAGTGAATGAATTTATCTGAGCCTCAAACTCTTCATCTGTTAGGTGACAGTAATAGTAATACAGATCTCACAGTGATGCATTAAAGTTAAAATGAGATGATATACGTAAATAGCACTTCACACAGTACTTTGCATATAGCAAACACATTAAATGGTGACAAGTAGCCTTATTTTCATTGCACTTTATTTATGAACTCTAACAATGGTTTCAAGAGGCAGGTCAGGTGGTCTGGTTTTCCCATCTCTTTCAGAATTTTCCACAGTTTATTGTGATCCACACAGTCATAGACTTTGGCATAGTCATTAAAGCAGAAATAGATGTTTTTCTGGAACTCTTGCTTTTTCCATGATCCAGTAGATGTTGGCAATTTGATCTCTGGTTCCTCTGCCTTTTCTAAAACCAGTTTGAATATCTCGAAGTTCACGGTTCATGTATTGCTAAAGCCTGGCTTGGAGAATTTTGAGCATTACTTTATTGGTGTGTGAAATGAGTGCAATTGTGTAGTAACTTGAGCATTCTTTGGCACTGCCTTTCTTTGGGATTGAAATGAAAACCGATCTCTTCCAGTCCTGTGGCCACTGCTGAGTTTTCCAAGTTTGCTGGCATATTGAGTGCAGCACTTTCACAGCATCATCTTTCAGGATTTGAAATAGCTCAACTGGAATGCCATCACCTCCACTAGCTTTGTTCATAGTGATGCTTTCTAAGGCCCACTTGACTTCACCTTCCAGGATGTCTGGCTCTAGGTGAGTGATCATATCATCATGAATATCTGGGTCATGAAGATCTTTTTAGTACATTTCTTCTGTGCATTGTTGCCACCTCTTCTTAATATCTTCTGCTTCTGTTAGGTCCATACCATTTCTGTCCTTTATCAGGCCCATCTTTGCATGAAATGTTCCCTTGCTATCTCTAATTTTCTTGAAGAGATCTCTAGCTCTAAAATCACTGCAGATGGTGACTGCAGCCATGAAATTAAAAGACGCTTACTCCATGGAAGGAAAGTTATCACCAATCTAGATAGCATATTCAAAAGCAGAGACATTACTCTGCCAACAACAGTCTGTCTAGTCAAGGCTATGGTTTTTCCTGTGGTCATGTATGGATGTGAGAGTTGGACTGTGAAGAAAGCTGAGCGCCAAAGATTGATGCTTTTGAACTGTGGTGTTAGAGAAGACTCTTGAGAGTCCCTTGGACTGCAAGGAGATCCAACCAGTCCATCCTAAAGGAGATCAGTCCTGGGTGTTCATTGGAATGACTGATGCTGAAGCTGAAACTCCAATATTTTGGCCACCTCATGCGAAGAGTTGACTCACTGGAAAAGACCCTGGTGCTGGAAGGGACTGGGGGCAGGAGGAGAAGGGGATGACAGAGGGTGAGATGGCTGGATGGCATCATTGACTCGATAGACATGAGTTTGGGTAAACTCTGGGCATTGGTGATGGACAGGGAGGCCTGGTGTGCTGTGATTCACCAGGTCGCAAAGAGCCAGACACGACTGAGCAACTGAACTAAACTGTACAATGGTCTATTTAACTTATTATAGCCCATGGAAGATAATTTTAGAGATTGATGGAGTACAAGAGATGCTATGGTTCTATGTGCTCATTTTGCAGATGAGAAAACTGAGGCACTGAAATGAGATATGATCATCTTAGATTTATGCAGAACAGGCTTTAATACTCAGATCGGTAGAATCTACATACAGTGCTGATGTGGTACAAAGAAGAACTTCAGACTCAGAATATCTGGATTTTCCACCTCAATTTTCAGACACTAAGTTTCATCTTCTGCAAAATGGGTATAAAAGCACCTGACCTGAAAATGTTATAGCAAGTGACATGTACGGAGACAGGAATATATTAAAAGCCATTTTGTAGACTGCAGAATACCACACTTAAGTACAGATATTTAAGATTATGATTTTTTCTTCCTTACAAAAATATCAAATATAGACCCATATTTGTATAAGCCTCAAAGTGCCACTCACAATCTCTCCTGGTAGTTTTTCATGGCATGGGAAACAGGTCAGGCTCCAGGAAGTGCAGCCGTTTGCTCTCTGCTCCGCTTCAGTGCGGATCATGCCCAAACCAGCACCTTGGACAGCAGCCAGAGACGCTTCCCTTTCAGGCACCTGTAACACTCTGCATTTTCTTACCGACTACAAGCTACTTCTGCCCTGCACTCTGACCCACACAGGGAAACACAAACACTCCACTCCACTTCTCTCTGTGTACACTGCAAGTTCAGAAGATGGGTGTTCCCACGAAATCAGGGCTGTCTTTGACCTTCACTGTTAGACTGGCATACAATGATCTACTGCCTGCTTCATTTGCTAGGAAGTGAAACTGGCCTTTTCATTTGGTTGCCTACAGTGAACTGTATGAATTTTAGGACTCAGAAATTTTCAACTGAGCAAATTCATAGTGAAACACAGAGCATAGCTCCCTGAGAACTTTGTGTCCTTCGGCAATGTCAGGGTCAGAACATCCATTTCAAAACCTCACCATGAAACTTTAAAATGTCAGTGTTAATTTGAGGCAAGATAGGGAAGGTGAAGAAGGACATAGGGATAATGCTGGATATAACTGTACATCTACCTCATTTACTTTAAAAGGGAATAAAAGCCACCGATTTGCCATTTTACCAATTCACAAAGAGAACATCAGAAAGACACAGGAAACAAGACAGGATAAATATAATTTTAGAACTTAAAAGTATTTTCAAGGTCACTTCATCATATAAATGATTCTATGAGGAGTCACTAATTTGGTGACAGACATTACTTCATGCCTTTATTATAAACAATTATTTGAAAATGGATTACTTTCATGCGATAAATGTAGAACTGGGAGGGTCTGCTGAAAACGACGGACCTACTATAAAGGGATGAACTCATTTTAAGCCAATTCATTTTATTTGCTCCTTAATCATAATTTCAAAATTATAGATCATGGGTTGCTTATTATGGGTGACTTGTTAAGGTACCTGGCCCTTAATTAGACGCCACCAATAAAAGCAATCTGACTCATGCTTCTGTTTACATGTTGCACGATTAGTTTTTTTCAACATGAACATGCTTTAAGAGTCACTAAGTACTCGATTCAAATTCAGTCCTAATACATGATATTTTTGCCTACTGCTAGGGTATTTTTAAGTGCACTTTCAAACAGAGACTTCAGGAATACACAAAGCTTGCTGTTTGCTAAGGTTGAGATTCAGCACAGATGGGGGAGAGGGAAAGGTCACAGACACCCCAAAACACAATCCAATAGACACAAAACATCTTACCTTTTAGGCTCTGGATTTGCCTGGGTTTTGGGATTTTTTCTTTTTTTGGATTCCTTTTTGGCATCTTTTTTAGCCTCTGGTTCAGATGGGGAGGGAGTTTTGCTCCCTTCAGGGTCTGTGTTTGGTGGCAGCCCACCAAGGTACGCATGCATTTGTTGACTTTGGAGAGGGGGTGGTCGCATGGAGCATGCACAAAGTATGGCCAGCCATGGGAGAATCAAGAGCACACATACATGCACAAACAAAAGAAAGAAAAAGAAGGATGCATCAAACAGCAAAAGCAAATGCATTTGAACTAAAATAATAAGCAAAAAAAAAGATGCAAACTTGCATAAGGAAAATCAGAACTGAAAAGAAAATAAGAAATCCAAAACTGTTTCCATGACAAGATGTATAAACCTACTGTGAATCAAGTGGCAGTCTTACAATATGAAATCCAGACAATGTGTATCATAATTCATGATGATGTTTACCAGGGAGTTTACAAAAACACTTCATTATTTTATAACACTTCCTTATTCAGTAACATATGTAGAATACAGTGTGACAACCCAGAGAATATAATGCAACTTCTCTCTCTCTCTTTAAAGAATTCAGTCCAAGAGGCTGTAACAGATAGTCATCAAAGTGTACATATTTATAAAAAGCAGAATTATGCAGAGATAGTCCCCAGGTATCAGAGTTTTCATGAATATCTTTTATGCAAATGAAAGGTCATGTGCTGGGCTAGCAAACCTGGTAACAATGAGAGGTGATGAAAATCTTGTTGCCTGTTAAATATTCAAACCTACAGTGCTATTGTTACCCAGCTCTAAATGTTGAAGTTGCATCTCATAAACTCTACCAGCACCAGAGAGAGGAAAAGCACAGAACCAATCCCACAGATATTCCAGAGTTGTATAGCTTGCAAAGATGACTGACATGGTTCTCATTTAAAAGAAAAAGCTGTCAATTCTGGACTCTCCCATATAAGAATTTCCCCAGAGCAGCAAGTTTTTCACTGCAGGCTGGGTTTCTGAAGCCACCCAGTTTTCCCCGAGTGTGCCCTCCCTGGCTACTGGTAGAGGTTCACGGGGTAATGGAAGCTTCTCTTTCTAGCAATGTGAGGCTACACACACTGGGATAGTAAACTGGCTGTGGCAGTGCAGAAATTTATTCCAGGTCTTCAGAGCCAAATGGTATCATTCTTAAGGTATTTGCTGCTTTTTGCATTATTCAGAACATGGATCTTTTCTTCCAGGAGCTGGGCAATGTGTAAAGAAAGAAAGTACTTAGTATGAAGTTAGAAGAACTGATGTTCTGGTCTTGTCTGTAAAACCTATAAGCCGAAGGGGCTGACTACATCATGGTCTCTGAAGTTCCTCCCAGCTCTCTGGTTAAGGTCAGAGTCATGATTATCTGCGTCTCCCAGCATCACTTTGCTGCTTCAGCCCTTGAGTTTCCCCTGCTTAGCATTTGTGCATGCTCCTCCTTTCGCCCAGAACCACTCAACTCCTACTTCAGTACTCGGCCCAAGCATTAATTCCTCTGGGAGACTCTCCCAGCATCCTGCCACCCCATGTGAATCATGGTCTTTCATTAAATGCTACCATGGGATTTCATCCCTGTTTCTCAAATAATCAATTTCTCTGTAATTCTGCCTTTGCTTGAATTTGTTTTTGCTCAGCACATGGAATTTCCCTAGTGTCCCACAGTTAGTAAGTGATGGAGTATGGATTAGCAGAGGACAAGATTCCAGAAACAAGAGTCAAAACAAATTCTGCCTTTGCTTTGCCTTTGTTTTTGCTCACCATGTATGCTGAAGGTATATCAGAGACCACTCTAGAAGTGCTGTTTGCCATTTCTGTTGAGATTCATGAAAGGAGAAGAAATTCAGACCTGTAGGTATGTTCTTTGCATTTGTGTGGCTGGTGTGTGTGTGCACCCCATGTCTGTACTACTGAGCAAATAGGAATGGGTAGACTTAGAGATGACCCTAAAGCAGGACCAGCTGTAAACCACTGCCAGCACCTGAAACATCTTTTTAAAAGGAATACCCTTGGACACATGCCTACCTGTTCCCATGGACGTGGGATGCACAGAAGGCGAAGCTATAGTGAAGGAGGGTTGGGTCGATCATGGCGCCGTTTTCTGCCCGTTCAAGCAAGTCTCTGAGGTAGCACAGATGTCGGTGACACCCTCGGACTCCGTTCCGGGCGCAGTATTCGTCTAGCACAAACACCTGGCCAGGACTGAACCAGCCCTGATTGGGGAATAAAGGAGAGACCTTCTTTCAAATATAGGTTGGGTTTATTTGGGGGAGAGCTCTACAGTTGGGGGTGACTGGAGAAGGGGGTTAAAAATAGCCAGAGTCAATGCTTCTTGATTGCTTATTAAGCCCCAGTCACTCTGTCAAGCACTGCGTGTGCTAGCTGGTTCAGTGCTCACCAGAGCCCTGTGAGGGAGTGCTGCTCTCCCTGGTGGACGGATAGGAAATCTGAGCTCAGGGGGCACATGGAATTTCCCCAGTGTTCCACAGCTAGTCAGTGATGGAGTATGGGTTAGCAGAGGGCAAGATTCCAGAAACAAGAGTCTCACCCACTGCTTTAACATCAAACCGCAAACCCTAAGAGCACTGGAGTGGGGCTGGGGCAAAGTCTTGGTTACTGATAAGAGAAAATAATAACATTACTGCCTTAACTTGGTACAGTGCTTTACCCTTGACAAGAGCTTTTAGTTGAGCCCATGACAACCTTGAGAAGTAGACAGGGCAGGTTTATCTTTATTTCACAGATGAGGAAATGAAAATAAGAGCTCACAGAGAATACAAAATAGCCAGGACTCAAACCCAGCTCTGTCTTTCTCCATATCTTCTGTATTTTTAATACTCTGGAGCATTAACAAATACTAGGATTGATCTACATTCATGCCAGGACTTCATAAATCCTTTCACTTTGGAAGAAAAAAATATATATATATTTTAGATTTTAAAATGAAGATAATAACAGAACTTTCCAAAAAGAACAACATGACTTTAAGTTCTCAAGTTGTGAATCATATATGATTCAACTAAACTGAGAGGAGCTTCCTGTGCCCAGGCTGGGTGCTTTATATTCTCCCTGGCAGTTATTTCTTATATGTATTTGTGTGCTGCAGGACCACACCAATCTCTGCTCTAAAAAAGAATCGGGCTAGAATTTCTGATGCAGAGCACATTAGGAGGTGCCATGGTGTAGAAACTGCTGCCTCCACCAAGTACTTAAAAAAAAAAAGCTCAGTAAGGCCCAGTGACTTGCCACTCAAAGTCACTCTTGGGACAAGCCTGTAATGAAATCACTTCTTTCAGTCTGAGTACCTTTCTGAAGCCAGAAATAAAAATTGAGGTGGTACTTTGTAAGCTGGGAATTTAGGATGATCTTAAACATAAACCTAATTTTACTTTGAGGGTCTTCTCTGAGTCATCTTTTGAATATACTTCTCCATCCTGGGAGAAAAGGCAAAAGAAGAAAGTGACTGGGTGGCAGGTAGAGGCCACAGAAGTGCAGCAAGGGAGGCCCCCGCAACACTCGAATCTTGTGCTAGGGATCCGGGGAATCTTCGATTGACAACATGCAGCTCAGCAATGCATCCGACGAAAGACGGCATCTTTCCTATTTCAAATGATAAGTTACTGCAGAGGGCGGGAGAGTAGTCGAGGCAGTGGGCTGCCCCTATAGGCAACTTCTTTGCCACTCCATCTGCTACCCCAAATGCTAAATCTTAGAAACAACACTGCTGTGAAAGATTAAAATATATTTTCTACGACTCAGATGACACCAAGTCTTTTGTAGATGCCAAAATAGCTGCTTTGAAAAGAGTTGAAGAAATATCAATTAGGAGCTCAGTCGAAGACACAGAAAAATTTATGTATCCCTGCTGGTCGGTCTCCAAAACTGACTGGAAAAAAAGACTGTAATAATGAGAAAATGGAATGTATGGAGGCAGGAGATGGGGTCCTCTTAATGGCTCTTATTTTCTGAAATTGGGGGATGACGATTAATACATACAGGTATACAAATGGGGAAGGAAACTATTTTACACTATTCACAATTAATTTGGAGTTTTTAGGCCTGAATATGACTAACAGGAAGCAAGCTTCAAAATTTCATTTCTGGTTTAATTCTTTAGAGGGCATTCACTCCTCAGTGATGAATGTCTTAGTGAAAAAGAAAACTGAAGAAAGTACGATTTGAAAAAAGTCTTGAAAATAATATGTCTCAAAAAAATTCCTCAAGAGACTAGGAATTATATATAAAAAGAAACGATTTAAGTTCAGAGGCAAATTCTTACAAGTTTCATGAACACAATTTATAATTACATGAATAATTACATAATCACAGAAAACACATTTGAGAAAAACTGCATTGCAATGCAAGGTAAGC
>SJYC01055887.1:0-38919 GCA_006408675.1 Madoqua kirkii | reverse complement strand
TTAGAAATTAAAAGAATCGGCTTGCTCCATCTCATATTTACTCACTCTCCTGAAATGCTGCAAGGAAAAAGAATCTTAAATCAAGCAAGAGTGTATTCATCTCGTTGCGTGCAACATTCTACTTGAATACAGGCACCTGCCAGGGACGAGCGATGCTGTCAGGACACGCAGAGAATGGCTTTCTGACTTGAGAAGGTGTTTGAATAATATTTTCAAACGTGGCCTTCATCCCAGGCAGCTTTTTTTTCTTCCCTGCTTGGGGGTTGACTGAAAATGGGGGTTATAGTTACAGGGTAATATTAAGATAACGATTTCCCCTCATATTGTTTCTTTTGTGTATCATTCCAATCTAAACGCACAGTGTGTCAGATGTATGCCTTCTTCCTATTAGGTTTCTAAATCTTCAGCAAGTGGTCAATGTTTGAACAGGATGTGTTGTTTATGCCCAAGACACATGAAAGCAACAGTCTCCAGAAGGCAAGTTGAAGAATGTGTGTGTTAATAGCCAATTTGCTCCTTTCGGAGGATAAAACACGAGATTTTGGAAGGGCTATCACACAGGCAGAAATTTTATTAGAGAATCTGCCTCTTGCTGGGTCAATTGCCTAAGATTTGTCTTCAGGAAAGTGCTTTCAGTTTGGAGGTTAGGTGCTTAATCTTTGAGCATTCTTTTGTCTGCTAATGGGGTCTCCAAGCTGTATTTCTCCATCGACTCAGGATGGCTGGAAAGAGAGGTGGCCAGGAAGCTGGTTCTGGGGAAAAGGCTAGCTGTTTCTGTGGGGTGGGGTTGGGTATGTGTGTGTGTGTCTCCCATGGCCCAAGGCAAGTGGTTTGAACCTGAGATGTGTATAAGAGACAGATTTTATCTGTCATTTTTATATTTTGGCTTCTGAAAAAGAACAAAAAAAGGAATTTAAAAGAAAAATTGGAACAGATTTAGGAGAAAGCCACATCATTAAAGAAGAAAACCTAGATTTTCATTATATTTATGTTGATATAAATAAAATGTCAACCTAAGTTAATTAATATTAACAACATCCAGATATATTCACCTTAGTATGTGGAGTGAGAGACGAGGCTTTTCCTCTGTGTAAAGCCATTGCATCCTTTGCCCTCACCTTTCCCATCTATAAAGTGGGATCAATAGTCTGTCTTTAAAAATAACAACTTTTGGTTTGCAGAAGAAAATAAATTGAGTCTGTTTTAAATTGCATAGCATAAAGCCCAAAATGTATCTTTAGAAATCCAATAAAGACATAATAGCAGTCCTTTGCATTTAAATGATTTAAATCTAGGCTTAAAACAGGATTTTAAGAAATATCCATGCTCTTGTGGGAGAGTTGGACTTCTAACCATCTTAAGCACCATAAAAAAATTCCCTCAAAGGGTATAAAAAATGCTTGGAATACTATGTAGGGAAAAAAGCCACCCAAACAAACAAACCCAAACCCATCTAGCTTACGAAAGGGGAAGTGAACTTTATTGACAAATTACTTTAATCTTTAAAAATATAAACAAGGACCCATTCATTTCCGAGACAGGAGCACAGGGTCTTATTATCTGGGGTGAGGTGGGAGGGGGATCTTGAAGACTAAGAAACCAAGGCAATTTTTACAAGTTCTCTACAAGTAGGTGCCAAACTCGATTATCCTCTTGAGAATATTTCTCATGCAGCAGCTGAAAAGGGGGAAGCTCAGATAGGGAGGCTGAGGAATTGGATCTGTCTCTACTGATAACTTCCTCCCGCTCTGTCTTCTTTCTTTGGTAAGGAAAACTATCTCAACCCAGGAAATCAAGAACACATTTATAATTGTTAAAGAGGCTCTGTAATGGGGAGAAGAGCTTCTAACACAAAGGTAGAGAAATATTTTATCTTTCAAAACGTTATTGCATTTAAATTGCTGTAGACCAAAGAATATACTTGCCAGGCAAGAATAGGAATCATTAAGTCTGTGATCCAAAGTTAGGCGTTGCACCATCTCAAAGAGGGAAGCGTGGTCAAAGTTACAGGGGTTGGAAGAGATAAATTCATCCATGCCATGTTTTTGAGCTCTATCTGCGTCTGTTCATTTATACATGTAGAGAGAGACACAATTTAGAGAAACATCGCATTTTCTTTGACATTTCAAATACACAGGAATTCACTAAGCATTACGAACGCTAGCTGTTTTCCCGTTGCCGCCCACCAACGTCCCCAAGATACTCTTTTTACCTCCCATTGTCAACTTGCATCACTTACTGGTGAGTTTATTGCATTTCGGCAAAAATATATTGGCATCAACATGTTTATCAAATGATCACAACTCTAGTGCATTTATGTTGTTCTTGAAAAACTAAGCACACGACCGTAACTTCGCCTGTGTTTCACCAAATACTGAAAGCAGATCGGATCTTTGCTTATAAAAGCCTATTTAGCTTTTCAGTTTTTAATAGATTCTGCCATTCCAGTGGTTATGTCTAGAGCAATTTCTCTACAATTACTGGGATCATCTGGAAAAAAAGGGTTATGCTGATTCTCAGCCAAGTGACAATATTAGTATCCTCCCCTTTCAAATCCCCGTGGCCAATTTGGTTGCACAAAAGATTTGGGTCCCCATCCTCCAAAATTAAAACAAAATAATAACAAAAGATTTCCATTGAAACCTGGAGAATAAGTTCACTGGGAATTTAGTTAGTGATAGCAAAGGACACTGCCTGAGATAGTGTGCTTACTCAGCTAGCAAAGCTTATGAAAGACAAACAAATTTACTCAGCAAGGGCTATGATCTGCCATTTATTGTGAATTAATAGTCTCAATGTATTCACACTTTTCCTTACAGGGTGAGGGCTGTAGGCAAAACCTCCTAAGGGCTAACTAATTAATCTCAATATGTGTAACTAAAATAGTCTATATTCAATCGGCAAAACACTCAGAGAATTCAACTCAAATGAGACCAAGCAAATCTCCGAAGAGGAGGGAACAGAGGTCTTAGAAATTAAAAGAATCGGCTTGCTCCATCTCATATTTACTCACTCTCCTGAAATGCTGCAAGGAAAAAGAATCTTAAATCAAGCAAGAGTGTATTCATCTCGTTGCGTGCAACATTCTACTTGAATACAGGCACCTGCCAGGGACCAGCGATGCTGTCAGGACACGCAGAGAATGGCTTTCTGACTTGAGAAGGTGTTTGAATAATATTTTCAAACGTGGCCTTCATCCCAGGCAGCTTTTTTTTCTTCCCTGTTTGGGGGCTGACTGAAAATGGGGGTTATAGTTACAGGGTAATATTAAGATAACGATTTCCCCTCATATTGTTTCTTTTGTGTATCATTCCAATCTAAACGCACAGTGTGTCAGATGTATGCCTTCTTCCTATTAGGTTTCTAAATCTTCAGCAAGTGGTCAATGTTTGAACAGGATGTGTTGTTTATGCCCAAGACACATGAAAGCAACAGTCTCCAGAAGGCAAGTTGAAGAATGTGTGTGTTAATAGCCAATTTGCTCCTTTCGGAGGATAAAACACGAGATTTTGGAAGGGCTATCACACAGGCAGAAATTTTATTAGAGAATCTGCCTCTTGCTGGGTCAATTGCCTAAGATTTGTCTTCAGGAAAGTGCTTTCAGTTTGGAGGTTAGGTGCTTAATCTTTGAGCATTCTTTTGTCTGCTAATGGGGTCTCCAAGCTGTATTTCTCCATCGACTCAGGATGGCTGGAAAGAGAGGTGGCCAGGAAGCTGGTTCTGGGGAAAAGGCTAGCTGTTTCTGTGGGGTGGGGTTGGGTATGTGTGTGTGTGTCTCCCATGGCCCAAGGCAAGTGGTTTGAACCTGCTCCAACTTTAGGTGTCTTCCTGCAAGATGACACTGTAACCCAGGTGGTACCGCTCCATCGCCTAGGACAAATCTGTTTTTAGCCCCATCGTGTCAGTCCCTGGAGAAACTAACAGTGGGGTCACACCCACTTGCTTGTCCTGTTTCATCCTCATCAAAAGCCTCACTCACGCTGTGCCTCCCAATTTCTAGCAGATAGATAAGGCGAGTTTCGGCCAGCACCAGCTTCCTGCTCTCAGATTTCCCAGAGGAGGCTGCAGGCTGACTAACTGGTCGGGCCGTTCACCTTACCACCTTGGCTCTGCCATTTTACTGCTCTTCAATTATGATGACGCAAACGGTCACTCAGCTAGAGTGAAGAGGGCTCTCTTTTGCGGCTGTTAAAAATATAGCCTGTGTTTCAAGCCTCTTACTCTTTATCTGTTGAGCCTCTAGAAAACTTGGTGATGAACTATTTTGCTTGGCTGCCAGTTCAGGAAGTGGATCTGCAAAGAGAGCTTGGCTCCTCTGTAGAGACCCGGGTACAGACCCACCCTCCCGCCTCCCCCATCCATCATCATAAGACAGCTTCACCACGCTAATTCTTGGCTTAGACTTCATAGAAAGAACAATTTCATTTTTACTGACAATTTAAAGCAGGCTTTAAAATAGGCTTAAAACCTGCCTGTTTTCCTTTTCTGAAAGTAACCCTATCAACATAAAAATTCCTGTTTCCCTTCTTCCTCCTTTTGTCTCTTGTCAGTTCACATGGTGAATGAGCCTGGGACTGGGGGAGGGGGTCTGGGCGCTCCTGTGAGCTCTGGTTTTAAAGAGGTGCAGGACACTGGCAGAGGTGCTGATCCGTCTGAACCTCAGATTCCTCATGTTTAAAGTGAGCCAAACTTTCAGTTCCCTTTCTGGTGTCACTGTCACTTAATCATTCTTAAGGTCCCTTTCACACCTTCCATGTGCGTGGGATGGAGCTTAATGCAGTGGGAATTTCCAGCAAGTAAACCGAGCAGCTCCTGGATTTTGCTTACATAAAATCATCATTTACTCAGAATTAGGCTCATTATTTCAATGAGTCCAACAACTCAGAGTGCCTAACAGGGTGGCTGGCTCCCATGAAACTTCTGAGAGTTTCACTGAGTTTATTAGATTCAGGGGTGGGGGGTGGAGTGGAGAGAGTCAGTAGCTGGGGAATGCTATTTTAAGGTGTCCGTGGAAGGGATGTGATTTTGAAGCTCCATCCAAACATGGATTTTGAAATTTTTTTTCTCTGCTGTGCTCCCAGCACCTACAACAGAACCTGGCACACAGCAGGCACTCAAGACATATACGTTAAATTTATTAATATCTCATCAAAATAAATAAATACACTTGGTCAACAAATATTTTCTATTTCTTGACTTTCAGAAATGTTGACACATTAAATTCAACAGGAACAACTTATCTGAGGTAGGACAGCAGGTGCTTAGATGGCTGGGCTTAGAGGGTCACAAAGACTGAATGTGAGGCCAGCTCTGCTGTTAGAAGATATGAGACGTGAGGAAGTGGACTAATGTTTCTGAGTCTCATCTTCCTCACATGTTAAGCTGAGAAAGGTGTTCAAGTCTACCTCAGGGGTGGTTGTTGACAGGATTTGGTAAGAAGAATCTGTAAAGCACCAAGGTACCTGGCATATACAAAGTGCCCGCCTTAGCCGTGAGTGGACGAGCAGGCTTCTCACCGCTCTCAAAGTCAGTTGGTCTAATGTTCTCAGAGAGCCAAGGCTGCCTCTACATTGAGCACTAATGTTAGTTAGAGGTTGCCTCTTAAACCATATTGCTTCTAGGAAGCTGAGAGTCCTTCCCAAGCTCTCTGCTTTATGCTTCTCCTCTGGCCCTGTATAATTAATTCCTAATCCCTGTCTCTGTGTTTTTGCTGGGTGATGTTCCAATTTCTCTGTGGTCAGAACACACACTTAAATTCCCTGATAGATAATATGTTTCTTGAGAGTGTGTTCCTGATCTGTTACTTTCCCTGCCAGCTCCCAGAGGAGCCAGGTCCTTGGGAGGTATTTATTAACTGACTGACTCTGACACCTCCATCCCAGGAAACTTCCCATCGACTATTAAGGAGTCACACACATGGGGATTCAGATGGCATCTTGCAAATCCCAAAGTGGGAACATGTGCTCTTAGGGGGGAAAAAAATCTTATAAAAGGAAACAGAATTCTAGGTGCAGGTGTCTTTGGATACCATTCAGATTGTCTGCCTGTGTCTCCATACATGTCTAGGACCATATGCATTACATATGTTATCTATTTTAAAATAAAACACTGCAGCGGTCCAGCTGTTCTAAATTCTGTTTCAAAGAACTTGTGGGTGCTTCTCAAGCAACACCATCCAGTCATCCTTGCAATGGCCCAGTCTGTTCTTCCACAGTGCTGAACATTAAAAACTAATGCTCCGTGCAATCCCATTTTGCCCTGTACAAACGATTGGAACAGGCTGATGAGAGAAAAAGAAAACTCCAATGTTGACATTAGCAAGGGGAAAACAGCCCAGAGCAAAAGGGTGAGAAAGTCAATTCCTGGATTCAGGACACCTTGGGATCCATTCCTTTGCCAATGTTTGGCATGTGTCAAGGGAATGCAAATGAATTTAAATACTAGGCTGAGCAAAACAGAATTAGGAGGGGAAAGTAGAAGCTTAAAGCTCTAATGAGGTTTGGATTAGCTCTTACTTTCAGAGACACATACCAATGTTCTTTTTCATTAGTATGTGTGCGGGGTTTTTTTTTTTTTTTTACTTATTTAAGAAATCAAGGATTGACTGAATTTTAAGAATTTACTTCAGTCTTAACCTTTTCAATACTTGGCTGAATAGTTGCTAACTCTTGCTTGGTTTGCAAGGGCTTTACATGTACTGAAAATGGGCTATGTAATTTCATAGGCTTTGGAGCGAGGGCATAATTCAACACATCTTCCAAACAATGCTACTTGTTTCACTTCTGGGCTTCAACTGTATAAAAGATTTTGAAGTCCTCTATAGCACTGGCATAGAAGAATGACTTCACACTGAACTTCAATGAATAATGGTGCCTAAACGACATTTATAAATTCAAGGAACTATTAGTGGGCACCCATGATAAAGGAAAAGGCTGACAGATGCACAGACTTCAGGAAGGCAGGTATCCTTTCAAGTGGAAATTAACTAAAATCTTTACCCTAAGTTTGCTCGAAAACAATTTTGGTGTGGCATTTAAGGACTGTTGAGAAAATCACGGTTCCTAGAATGACATGATTATGTGGACTTTACATTCTCATTTAATCTGCTTAAATTTCAAGTGATGTTCCTTATTGACCATCCTATCATTTATCTGTTCTTTAATCCATCACGATGTTTGGGTTTACTTCATGTTTGATATTTTCTCCCTCACAATGGGAAAGCATATATCGTATTATTTCATGATTTCTTAATAGCAAGCATATTTGTGTGATCTCATCTCTGATCCAAAAAAAATTTAGGTTAAGTTTGCAGTAAGGTCTACCAAATGGAATTTTCTTGAGGGGAGTGGATAATATAGTTTTTCAATTTTCATTTTATGGAGACTTTATTATCCCGGCAGCTCAGGGAATGAAGAGAAAAGGTCAAATCTCTCTTTTTATTTTGTAATATTACATTTTAGAACTTTTTATAGGCTCGAGAAAAAATTCTGCTGTTGAAAATAAACTATGACTATGTTGCTAATAAACTGTCTGAGAGAGGCTCCTTCCTCTACTGAATCCCTTTTATAATAAACTAGAGGTAGCTCTTTTATCACTGAAATTTAGAGCACAGTTACGGCTGCTGTTACTCCTGATGGATGCTTGAGGCAAGAGAATAGCTAATGTAACTATAAAGTCATTGTGAACTCAAACTGCAAATTAAAAGGTGACTTTGTATCTTTCTTATATGGAAAATGTGTGCTTGTCATATCTGCTTGACAGTGTAAGAGTGAATGTATGGTTTGGACAATAACGAACAATGACAGTAGTCAACCTCATCAGAAGACATGAAATAAAGAAATGACAATGATTGATGGCAGCTGGCTGTTTACAGACTTTTCTAGAAGAGTTTATTGTGGCATGACCAAGTAATAACCAGGGATGTTGCTCCCTGCCTGGGCTCTGCACAGCAAACAAAAGGCTGGTCCTCCCCTGCCTGCTGCCCTTGAGAAACAACTTAATTCTTTCATGGTCCCTTTGACTCAGTCAAGCTAACTTGCATGGCCAACACCGAAAGGCGTCTTCAGAAGCTATCAAGGGCCACACTGCATTTTGCAGAAATCACTGACAGGACAGCCATGGGGATAAACATGTGATGTTTATTTCAGTGTTCATTTTGGTGATTCTTCATAAGCCAAATGCTTTGAATCAAAATCATCAGAGATTTTTGTCAGTGATCAGGAAAGAAATAAGTGGTCTTAATTTTCCCTGCTTTACTTACAATTTACAGAGTACTTGATAATATTTTTATGGCACGGCAGCATGAGCTAACACAAATTTTTGAGAGTTGACTAATTAATAATGTCTCCTATAAGTCATTACAGGTCATGAAAATACTCAGTTGATTAGTGAACAATATGTTAGATATGCCTGAAGTAGGTGACAAAGAAGTGACCCTTCATTTAATATGATCTGTTGAGAGTCTACCACAGTATTTGGAAAAGTTTGGACCTTACTGTGAGAGTCTATTCTTTTAAAAAGTCATAGACTTTATGGAGAGAAGGAATGTGATGTATAGTGTGGTTTGGGGCCATACGAGTTAATACTGAATCCATTCTCTGATGCTGCATTCCTGCAATGTAGTAGCTGCAAGTTGACAACACAAAAAGATAGCAAAAAACCTCCTCAGACAAAACTCTAGAAAGGAATTAGGCAAATGACTATTTGGAAGTCTATTAGTCTATCAATGTGTTGGGCAAATACACGTAATTTTAGTAGAAAAAAATTCACTTAGTCATCTGTTTATCCATCTTGTAGATTTTTTTTTAAAGTATAGCAAAATCCTAAATTTTTACCAAGTTCACATTCTCCAGTAAGCTTTTAAAAATGCCTCATCAGACATGTAAAGGAAGGAAAGTTAAATTAAGAATTAAGTATCTGCTTGGAGTGGTTAAAAAAAAAAATCTGTCTGCTAGCCAGGGGTACATTTATGCAAAAGAAAAGAAAAGAAAAAAAAGAAAGGAGGGGGAAAGCAAAATTAAGAAACGAAAAGAGTCAAGGACTATTATTAAATGGTCAGGAGAAATGATGCGACCTACAACTTCTAAGTGAGCGTTCAGAATACTTGAGTACATATTTGCCTGCTCTCTTGACCAATTTTTCTAGCTCCCTCTAATGTCAAGTTTTCCACAGTTTTGGTGACTGACTTTTTCCTCTATGAATAAAGAAATTGTATATTCTGTTTTAGTAATAAGTAGTGAAGAGAATGATTTTCTAAGTTTTAAAGTTTCTTTTTTTCTCTTACAGGTGTATTTTTAGAAAAATGAATATAAATACAATTGATGTAAAAAAAACGTTATTGTTGTCATTGTTCTTAGGAGAGCAGTGGAGAGAGATTTGAGACCAGAGGTCTAAACCCTCTATGACATTGTGAGATTGTGAATCTGAAGCTTCTGTGAATAAATTACATGATTTCAACTGTGTCCTCAACTTCTTGCTTTTGTGTGTGGTAGCTGCATATATTATATCTCTCTTTTCGAAATTAACCTCTACTGGGTCTTAGAGTACACTCTCAATTTAGGCAGAATGAATTCTTTCATGTTCAAATAATGCATTTACTTTATTAACTGTGTTCTGCAATTTCTTGGAGTCTTGCTCAGTTACCATCTTTGGGTTTCCTAGCCCACCTTTCTGTTTGTTAAGGTATCCATGGTTATCACACCATTGGTTCTCTGACCATTCTAACCTTTGGAATGGGAAAGGAAAAACAACAACCACAACACATCATCAGAGTGCAAAATGATCTGTTTTCAGGCATTAAGCAATCAGGTAGCTGTGAATTCCATGAAACGAAGGCATTATTTGCCATTTCGTTGTGATGTTCATTAATATTCTTGGAATTAAAAAAAAATAGGAGATGTTAATGGTTGGCTTTACTCAGAGGATCATTTGATGCCAATATGAAAGCCAAGGAGAGAGGCAATTATGCACACATCACATGCATCCTAGTTCCAGTACGGAAGCTTACATTTCCAACCTAAGGTCAGGAAAATTACATAAAAAGTTGTACTACAAAGTCTAGACATGAGGAAGATTTCAGAGGAGAGGGAGGAAGCACATTGCAGGTGTCAGATAATCTAGTCTGATTATCTGAGCTGTGCTAGCTATAGGGGAACACTTACCCTTCAGTCCAGCTAGAAGTTAGCAGGGTAAGAAGGAACAAACCAGAATAACATAAAGACTAGCAACAAGGCTCAGGAAAGCAGACAGGAGTTCTAACCTAGCAGCTAAAGTTCTTGGGTTCGAGCAAAGATTGAACAAGAAAACTTAAATGAAACAAAACAAAAAAACAAGAAAATCAAAGCCAACCCCCCGACCCAAACCAACAGTAACCAAGGTCCCCCTAACTGTTGAAGGCTGTTCAGGTGGTAGCAAAACTAGAACAATTCTCAAAAACATCCAACTTTAGGGACTTATGATGTGATTAACAGTTATTAGTTGAGAAACAGACATTAATATGAGACTCATTGCAAGTGATATATCAAATAATCATTGACCAAATAGCAAAGCTTAAAATTCCCACTCCCCTCCCAGTCTTGAGAACCGAGGTACTGATCTTCACTGTTCCTCTAAAACACACTGGACAGGGATCAGGTGTTTCAGTGACAGGCCACTTGGTATAACAAATTGTGGCAACACTCAATTATAGATTTGGATGTTATTTCCAAAGTAAGCAACATTTGCCTTAAGAAATTGGAAAATTATAAGTATTTGTTGTAAAAAGTTGTATAGGTAAGCACTGACAATTTTAAGTTTTAACCAAAAAAAAAAAAAGAGAGAGAGAGAGAGAAAATTAAATCAACAATAACACACACCAAAAAAACCACAAAAGAATAAAAAGGTTGTAAAGTTTGGTGGAACCCTCCCAAAATTATTGTAGAGTCACATGGAAACTAATGAATAGCAGGATCTATTTTTTTTCCAGTTTTCCCAATTCTTACAAATACTCCACTCCACTCTTAGACGTGTCTTTTCATTTTGAAATTGAACTTCTGAAATTGCAAAAGAAATAAAATCTGCACCCAGAAGTCTGTCAAACTGAATTTAGAAAGACCCAAATAAACTCATGATTACAGTCAAGTATCCCAAACTGTAAAATGTTCCATTTTCAAATTTCCCTTGAGCAGACAGCGACATGACAAGACTGGAGTGTTTATTTTTCTCTGTCCAAAAAGCCTCTTGCATTTTTCTGTTAGCTTCCCTTTGCCATATAAATACTAACATAGTGATTACAAAGTTAACTCATTAAAAAGCTCTTCATTCACTTGCAAGGACGGCAGCTACTTTGAGTAAATACTCAAAACCAGGGATTTAATGAGATGTGCACAGAATCAAGTATTTAACAATGATCCTTACCTTTTGGAAGTCAAGGAAATCTTTTTAAAATGCAATACTTGATTGTATTTACTCCTTTTGTTAGAGAGTCTGTGACTGACAATGTTTGTGATGTGACAAAATAAACTGAGGTACAGACTGAGAAGCAAACGTCAATGAAGGGTCAACACTTGCTCTTTCCTACTATGCTGTGATTGTTTCTCATTTTTCTGTAATCTTGCTTTGCAGTACTAGGTAACCAATTTGTTGCAGTTTGCCCAGGACTAAACTGTTTCTGCGGAGAAGGCAATGGCACCCCACTCCAGTACTCTTGCCTGGAAACTCCCATGGATGGAAGAGCCTGGTAGGCTGCAGTTCCATGGGTCGCTAAGAGTCAGACACTACTGAGTGATTTCATTTTCACTTTTCACTTGCATGCACTGGAGAAGGCAATGGCAACCCACTCCAGTGTTCTTGCCTGGAGAATCCCAAGGACGGGGAGTCTGGTGGGCTGCCGTCTATGGGGTCGCACAGAGTCGGACACAACTGAAGTGACTTAGCAGCAAATAGTTTCTGGGACACAGGACTTTAATTGCTAGGATAAGGCAAGTTTTGGCAAATTTGGATGAACTAGTTAGGATTCTAAGTATGAATAAACACTAAATCTGACTTAGTTAGTATAAATCTAAATCTATTCTGTTTAATAGTGAGGGTTTGAATTTAAAGGTTTAAATGCAGCTTTGCAGTAACTGTTATGTAACCTTCACTCTATGGCAGACTCCGCTCAATATGATATATCCCCCACTCTCAGCAATGTTTGGGTTGTTTTGCACAACTACTCAGTGATACCACAGAATACAAAATTCTTGGATCCTGTTTGGAACTTTCTTGTGGGTTTTATATACTCTTGGCTGTAAATGACTGGCGATCAGATACAGAAGTTTGGGTGAGTTAAATCCTGACTAGATTACGATGCTGGTTTCTGAAGTATGGGAACAGAGCCTCACTTTCTGGTACTCTGGCCACAGTTTTCATTAAGTGCCTACACTACCAATAGGTAAAAGTCTGGAGTAGCTGATGCTCCGCTTCAGGGGTGGTAAAGTAACTACGGGATTACTGAGTTTAATGCTAGTGCGTTGAAGCTCCATGTACGGAGTGTCACTGACTGCAGGTCAGAAGCATACAGTTGTGCAAAGCGGGCACTGCACAACTTAAGAGGCACCGTTTACATTTTTGTCTATGGGAAAAGAGCGTCCTGAAGGGCACAATCTTAGGTGGGGTATGCCTCATACTCTCTAGAGACCTTCTGTTCCCAGGCAGAGATGAGAAGGTAATGAGAAGGGGGTGGCTCTGGCAGCAGGTACTGATAAATCCCAGGGGCATGACACCCTTGACCTTCCCACTCACCTCCCAGCCTGCCTCACATGCTCTTGAGGGATGATACTACTTATCCTCATCCCCAAATTTTAACTCTTAGAATTCTGCTTTGGATGCTCTATTTAACAAAAGCTTCCTCTGTCAACTAGGATAGTAACATACATCAACCTTGCGTGCATGCAAAAAAATCTTCTAGCTGATGCCTGCTGACCAGATTCTAATTTCATAGCTAAATGAATCCTACCCACAGAAGAAACTAAATCAAGAGCCCTAGTATATTTCCATGCATCCCTTTCAATAGACTCTTTCAGTCATCGCCTTCATAGAATCTATGTCTGGTCTCCATTTCATTTTATCCCTGAATTTCCATTCTCTTTTGTATACTGGAGAGAAAAAAGTGGGCTGATCATGAACCAGGTACTAACTTCTTAATCTGGGGAGACGAGAGAACAGAGACACTGAATGTAAGGTGAAATGACTTCAGAAGAAATGGAAATTATTTGGAAAGAAAACTGAGATTTTCCAAATATCACCTGTGATACATGTTTTATGATTGATTTAGATGGTGATCATAATTAGGCATTTTTGTTTCCTCATGCACAGATAATTCCATCTCAGAGGAATATGACAGGATGTGTTGTTTCAAAATTCATTTATAAGGAGCCTGTTAGGCCAGGTGAAAGAAGGGATTCCATTGCAGAGGAACTTTTATAATTAAGTTAATATTGGGGGTGTTTTATTTCAACTAATGACTAAACCATTTACAAAGAGATGCTTCTTTGCTTTCTAAGTGTCAGAAATGTTACAGGAAAAGAGAGTAGGCAACTTGGTGGTGGTCACGGCCAGAAGGGCTGTCCCTTCTCCCCTGAGCCCTTCCTCGACTTCGTATTTGTTTGGGGTTTTCTGTGTGGAAACTCACATGACTGTGTGATTATTTACACTGTCCTACAGGGAAAGCATCTGCCTTAAAAAAAAAAAAACAAAAAACATCAGTACAGGACAAGAATCCCGAGGAGCACCTGTTGGGTAGTATTTGTCATCCAACAAGAATGTTTCCCCACCAGCAAAGGTGTAACAAGATTTAAGAACACCGTCTGGTTAAATAGAAACAGACATGGCAGTGGAATTCATCGAAAGGAATTACCTCTACTTAGTTGCTATAGCGACAGAATCATGTGGTCCATGTTTTAAGAACAAGTGGGGAGAGACTGTGTGAAAGCACTGGGTTCAAGGTCAGGTTTCCGATGAGGGACTTTCACACTTGCTTTCCCTTTCGCTGCAATTCTTTCCCCACAGATGTGTGTGGGGGGTAATTTCCTATCATTTGGGCTTAAGCTCAGATCATCTGTGTTATATTTCCTCTCCCCACTCCCTCACCAATGCATGACATTCTTTATGGTGTTTCTCAGTGTGTGAAACTATCTTACTATTTTTTTTTTCCACTTGGTTTACTGTTTAGACTTCCCCACTGGGCTGGAAGTATCCTGAGAACAGGGATCTCCTTGTCTTCCTCATCAACATGTCTCATCACCTAGACAGTTGCTCGGTGAACTACAATGAATGATGAGGTGCCATGCTAAAGACAAGACTCACCATGATTACTGCTGAAAACTGACTTGTACCTGAGCTATTCCTAACTGACCTGCATTCAGGGTATGGCAGACATCGCTACTTACGGTGAATGCTTGTAACTAAAATGAATTTGGTGCTTTATGTTTCCAGTGTTTCCATTTTCTTTGTTTCAATAAATATCTGCAAGGGCATGCTGTCTTTCATCTTACCCTGTGCATCTAAATTGTCCCAAGATCAAAATTATCTGGGTAGCAAGATAGCATGATGAAAGGGCAAGAAATTAAAACTGATGCTAACCTATACAGGGGAAGACACTGGAATATGAACTGGGACTGCTGAAGGAGATGGTTTCATTTCTGGGTTCTGGTATTTTAGCTCAGAATGGGATTTTAGATACTGTTCGTTTTCTTGTGTGTGTCTTGTGTCCCCCCACCCTTCCCTACTGCATGTGATAATGCCATCATTTATTTTTAAATGGTTCTAAGTTGCACATTAAAATTTATTTCAAAGTAAGCTCTATTTTAAAGTTACTTTTAACAGGAAGAAATGAGGCAAGGACATATATAACTTAGTATATTTGAAGGACTCGAACAAATACCTGTTTGGCTGTGAATTCTAAGCTCTCATCAAAACAAAGGGAGAAAAATCCACCTGAAACATATTTTTCTTTGTTTAGTCCTGGAGGAGGGTATTGTCAAGTATTGCACTTTAAAATTACTTTTATCTAACATTTTTGTCCCAACTCTGCCTCTCTGAATTCACTATCTTTTTTTTTTTTTAAGGCAAACATGATCTTGATCATCCTTAATATGAAAGCAACTAGATTTTCTAATTCAACTTTAGAAGACTGACTTTACAGAACTAGTTTTAACAAATGGCATATTTACTTACAAAATTGGGAGATGGGGGCGTCCAGCTGAGGCACATTTCCTCCCTTGGCGTTTAGTTTCTGGACTTGGGTTGGGGGCACAGGCTTGTGTGACTGTCCAGTGGCCCGATACATGGCTTGGACCCAGAGAATGCGATCTTGCTCATCATCACTTGCAAATATCACGGTGTCTCCTTCTTTGACTGCATTGAAGAAGGCTCGGCCACCCTCCAAACCTGGATTAAAAGGGAAGAAAGACTACTAAGTTGAGCTGCAATGTTCTCAGCAGGACTAAGCTCTGAGCAGCAGTCTCTATGCTTTTCCTTGGGCTGGAGAAAAGAGGTGCATTGTTTATCTAATTATAGGATAGCTAGTCTGATACCACGATGTCCAAGAGGCATTTTGAGCCTGGCTGTTGTCTCCTGCCACCTTCGTTTTATTGGGGACAGAGTCGTCAGCTGAACTGCCTAATGGCAGGGTAAGTATCCATCTATAAACATTCTATTACTTTCCTCATTTTTAAAAACAAGCCAAATGACAACAACAGAAACGCCTCTTGACCCCGCCTCTCAGTCCACAGCCTCTGGGAACTTTTGGACTCCTGATTTTTCTCTCACTGCCCATTCCAATGAAATTCTGAAGACTCTACTTTCAGAAAATTACAACACAATTTGACCTCTTCTTCCTTCTCCAGGGCTGCTACTCTGAATTCACCCACATTCATCTCTCACCTGGATTATTCTAGTAGCCTCCTATCTGATCCATCTGCCTCCACCCGCGCTCTCTATACTTGACCCTCCAGATGGGAGCCAGGGTAACTGGTTTAGCACAAGAGTCAGGCTGTGCCATCCCTTTGCTCGAAACCTACCAGTAGCTCCGCATTTCACTTAGAAGAAAAGTCTAGGTTCTGCCAAGGCCTTCTGGGCCCCACGTGAACTGGCCCCCCACTGCTTCCGCCTGCCTCTCTGACTATGTGCACATGTATGCAGCCAGTTCACGCAGCCATGCAGCCTCCTGCTGCCCCTGCACACTCCAGGTGCATTCTCGCCTCAGGATCTTTGCACAGTGCTACTGCCAGTTATTTTCATGAGTCACGGCCTCGCCTCTTTCATGTCTTTGCTCAGACATCACATGCTTGTTCAGGCCTTCTCTGACCTTCACCTCTCCCTACTCACCTCTCTTCTCTTGCATTCTTTTGCTCCAAAGCTCTTACCACCTCTAAAAACTTATATAATTTACTTCCTAAAGGCGGGGAGTTTTTGTCTCTTTTGTTCCCTGTTGCATTCTGGCACCCAGCACTGTGCATGGCAGAGAGCGGGCGCTCAACAAATACAAGCTGGATGAATGAATGCTCTACAGACCCATTTTGTCCCATAAGCGGTTCTCTAGGTTAAAATTTAGAGAGAAGTGGGCAAAAGAGGCCTCTCTTTGGGCTCAGGCCAGAGCTACATTGTGTCTGTCAACATATTCCAAAAGCCCATAATTTTGGGGTGACTGGGACTCTGTCCATAAACAAAGCTTTATATCTTCACCAGTTTCCTCATCATTCCTCTACCCTCTACCTACCTCTTTAAAGGTAAAAGGGGAGTACGTGAGTAGTTAGAATCCCTAAACCAACAGGGCCCAATTGCCAACCTATTTGACATTTGCCTTGGGAAAGATTTCTGGTGATGTTAAGACTTATCTATTGTGCCGACAACATTAATTCAAACGTCTACTTCATAAGAATGGATGTGTTAATAATTTTGCACTTAGAATTGCCAGGGATTATAGAACAATAAAGAGCATCTTTTTTATATGAAGAGTTGAGGGGTACAGCAATTTAAATAAAATATTTTTTGTGGTTGTGATTATGAAGCAATATTTTGGTTCTTTTCTTACAGAGAGCTTTAAAATGTATGATTTGGATAGGACAGTATACAGTGAGCAAGCTGGGAAAACCTGGTGAAATGGATGGACAGCATGGTAAGAAGGAAAATTCTGCAGAGAGAGAGAGGAAGAAGACCTCTGAGGAATGCTTTAAGCTCTGAAAAGTGGGTACCAAGGAGCTAAAAGAAAAGAATGGGTTCAGTAGAGCTTCTGCAGTCTAGTCTCATGGCAACCCCTGGGATAAGGTACTGGGATAGGGAAGGTGAACTCCAGGCCAGCCATCACTGGGCGAGACCTTTCCCCTGCCCCACCGCCTTCCATTTGCCAGGGCCTGAAGCTCAGAATAGGGATATTGTGTTCTTGGAGCTACTGTCAGAAAGTCTGTTCATGGGGCTGCCTCTGGAAGGAGAGAGGCAGAGGTGCACAGATGCTAAGAAGTGCTGAGATTTTTGTGGACTCCTCCCAACAGCCTCACCAAGTATGTACATGTGCTCATGCACTCAGTCGCTCAGCTGTGTCTGACTCATTGCGACCCCATGGAGTATAGCCTGCCAGGCTCCTCTGCCCATAGAATTTCCCAGGCAAGAATACTGGAGGGGTTTGCCATTTCCTGCTCCAGGGGATCCTCCCGATCCAGAGATTGAACCCACATCTCCTTCGTCTCCCACAGTGGCAGGCAGATTCTTACCACTGCACCACCTGGGAAGCCTGTAAAGAATATACATTATTGTCCTTATTGTATAAATGTGGAAATTGGGTCAGAGAAAGGAACTAACTATTCTATGAACATGAAGTGGAGCTGTGAGGATCGGAGCAGGGCTTCTGACCCCGGCTGTCTGACTCCAGACCTGATGATTATAAGCACAGTGCTAGGACCCTGCGGAACCTGGCCAGCACACCTGGCACCCAGCAACTGCTCTTCGAGGATGAGTTACTGACAACAGAGTGAAGCCTAATTATGGGGTGAGTGAGGCAAAGAGAAACATGCAAAGCAGGAGACGCAATGACAGTGACAGCAGTGAAGAGCAACAGAGCTTTCCAGAAAGCTCGGAGACCAAAGACACACCAATGAGAATGAGTTTTACTTCCTAAAGGCGGGGAGTTTTTGTCTCTTTTGTTCCCTGTTGCATTCTGGCACCCAGCACTGTGCATGGCAGAGAGCGGGCGCTCAACAAATACAAGCTGGATGAATGAATGCTCTACAGACCCATTTTGTCCCATAAGCGGTTCTCTAGGTTAAAATTTAGAGAGAAGTGGGCAAAAGAGGCCTCTCTTTGGGCTCAGGCCAGAGCTACATTGTGTCTGTCAACATATTCCAAAAGCCCATAATTTTGGGGTGACTGGGACTCTGTCCATAAACAAAGCTTTATATCTTCACCAGTTTCCTCATCATTCCTCTACCCTCTACCTACCTCTTTAAAGGTAAAAGGGGAGTACGTGGAGTAGTTAGAATCCCTAAACCAACAGGGCCCAATTGCCAACCTATTTGACATTTGCCTTGGGAAAGATTTCTGGTGATGTTAAGACTTATCTATTGTGCCGACAACATTAATTCAAACGTCTACTTCATAAGAATGGATGTGTTAATAATTTTGCACTTAGAATTGCCAGGGATTATAGAACAATAAAGAGCATCTTTTTTATATGAAGAGTTGAGGGGTACAGCAATTTAAATAAAATATTTTTTGTGGTTGTGATTATGAAGCAATATTTTGGTTCTTTTCTTACAGAGAGCTTTAAAATGTATGATTTGGATAGGACAGTATACAGTGAGCAAGCTGGGAAAACCTGGTGAAATGGATGGACAGCATGGTAAGAAGGAAAATTCTGCAGAGAGAGAGAGGAAGAAGACCTCTGAGGAATGCTTTAAGCTCTGAAAAGTGGGTACCAAGGAGCTAAAAGAAAAGAATGGGTTCAGTAGAGCTTCTGCAGTCTAGTCTCATGGCAACCCCTGGGATAAGGTACTGGGATAGGGAAGGTGAACTCCAGGCCAGCCATCACTGGGCGAGACCTTTCCCCTGCCCCACCGCCTTCCATTTGCCAGGGCCTGAAGCTCAGAATAGGGATATTGTGTTCTTGGAGCTACTGTCAGAAAGTCTGTTCATGGGGCTGCCTCTGGAAGGAGAGAGGCAGAGGTGCACAGATGCTAAGAAGTGCTGAGATTTTTGTGGACTCCTCCCAACAGCCTCACCAAGTATGTACATGTGCTCATGCACTCAGTCGCTCAGCTGTGTCTGACTCATTGCGACCCCATGGAGTATAGCCTGCCAGGCTCCTCTGCCCATAGAATTTCCCAGGCAAGAATACTGGAGGGGTTTGCCATTTCCTGCTCCAGGGGATCCTCCCGATCCAGAGATTGAACCCACATCTCCTTCGTCTCCCACAGTGGCAGGCAGATTCTTACCACTGCACCACCTGGGAAGCCTGTAAAGAATATACATTATTGTCCTTATTGTATAAATGTGGAAATTGGGTCAGAGAAAGGAACTAACTATTCTATGAACATGAAGTGGAGCTGTGAGGATCGGAGCAGGGCTTCTGACCCCGGCTGTCTGACTCCAGACCTGATGATTATAAGCACAGTGCTAGGACCCTGCGGAACCTGGCCAGCACACCTGGCACCCAGCAACTGCTCTTCGAGGATGAGTTACTGACAACAGAGTGAAGCCTAATTATGGGGTGAGTGAGGCAAAGAGAAACATGCAAAGCAGGAGACGCAATGACAGTGACAGCAGTGAAGAGCAACAGAGCTTTCCAGAAAGCTCGGAGACCAAAGACACACCAATGAGAATGAGGAGAGAGCAGAGCAACTAGCTCAAAGAAAACCAAGGAGAGGAGACAACGTGAACGCCAACATGAGCTCCCAAGCAGCATTCTTAAGCAAGGCAGCAGATCCTGGGGACGGAATCTGCAAAGTGCGATGTAGGATAATGCCCGGGCTCTCCATGGAACATCCCACAGGGACTGACCTTCAGGAACAAGAGGAGATGTCTGGGAATAGATGGAGGCAGACCAGGCAAGGAATGCTGGCCAGTTCCCTGGCCGGGGATCGCTGTTTCAACCGCACACATGGACATAGTCTATCTAGGGTGGTAAAGTTGTCGAAGATTTAATTTAGTCATTGAAATTGTGCCACTGAATTATTCCAATGAATATCCTCTTATTCGAAGACTTCCTTATTTAATCTAATAGGAACTGAGAGATTGTTCCATACCCGGGGAAAGATAAAAGGAAGCAGTTTCATCTTTAGATTAAAATGAAGAGCCTAAATATAAAAACTACTTACAGTTATTTACCAACTCCCCAAACCAACTTTTAAAGGACCCTATACCGGAAGAGTTGATTTAGAGCCAATGCTTATATTCGGGTGACTGCTGCATCCCAGGCTGGTACAAAGACAAGGATGTCTATGCTGTGAGGCTACCTCCCCATCTCCACCAGTTGGCTCCACTGACAACCAGAATAAAGTCAAGAGGAGGAGAAGGACAGATGGACCCAGAGGTCTGGCTTCAAGTGCACACTCACCTTTTGGGCAGCAGTAGGGGAAGACTTCTCAAATCTCCGAGGACACTGGACAAATTGTATATTAATTACCCTGATCTTCAGCTGCAAACTTTAATGTCCAAAAGAATCTCCTAGAGTGCTTATTTATTATTTAGTAAGTGACTGATGTGGGCCATTTTTAAAGTCTTTATTGAATTTGTTACAACACTGCTTCTGATTTTATGTTCTTTTTTCTTTTTTTTAGTTACAAGGCATGTGGCATCTTAGCTCCCTGACCAGGAATCAAATGTGCACTGAAAGGCTAAGTCTTGACTCCTGGACACCAGGGAAGTCCCCGGAGTGCTTATCTGAACCAGAGGATTCTGGCTCTTGGTTAGGTTTAGGATTCAGGAACTATTATTTTTCACAATCACTCTTTAAAAAATTCTAGGTTAGATTTTTCCCATGACAATTGGGAGAATCTGAATCTCCATTTTCAATCAAACGTTGCTTTGAAAATAACTAGGACTTGGCACACAGAAAGGCAGAGAAGACTCTGCTTTATTCTCAAGAACATAATCACTTTGCTTTCCATTTACATCCTGGTAAAGGAATTTATAAATTATATCCCAGGGGATCAATGTGAAGGAAAAGAAGAGAAGCTTTTACAATGTGTGTGCACAGCTACTCCTTTTGCATGTAGATGGAACAGCCTTCTCACCACTGCAGAGAGGTCTGCTTGCTTCCATATGAGAAGATAACAACTCGAGCTTCACTAGAGCTGTACACACAGCCATGTTTTACTGCAGGTGCCAAAGGGTGAGATGGGTTAGACCTCAAGTCCCAGTGCTGCTTCTTCCTTTACAAAATGAGGTGACAATTCTGGTCCTGTGTACTTGGTGGACTGCAGTGAAATCCAAATGCTATCACGTAGAGGAAAGGAAAAGGGAACTGGCTTAAAAGGAGGTAGTGTCACAAAATAGTGCTGCTTTTCCTTCTCATATTGGTCCCTGAGTTTCCCACTTTAAAAGGGAGGTCTTGGGAAAGAGGGACTGTTTCTCTGAAGGGAATGCCCTGACTTGAGAAGCAACCACTGCAGAATGCCACGAGGGTTCGTTTCTTAATACAGGGGCCACATCCTTTGCTCTAGCTGTTGTGTGAAACTGGCTCAGACTCCAAGGTCCTGTTCATGAGGAGGGATTTCCAGGACGAGCCTTTAAAGTCCTGACACACTGCACGTGGTCAGCTGTGTATTGTGCTCTGGCAGGACGTGAAGTATCCATGGAGGTCTGAGGGGGCAGGTCTGGTCCAAAGCACTCGGGAGGGACAATTCTGACGCCCACTGAGATGATAATTTTTCCAAGTGAACTGGGCCAGAGGTCTTCCCAGTTACACCTTTTCAGGTTAACGCCCCATCTTCTCTCAGACTCTGTTTTTCCTTTATGTGTATTTTGTTGCATGTGGAAGAGCAATATGGGAGTAGAAAAAAAGGTTTTGGGCCAAATAATGCAGTATGGTTGGAAATGCTTTCCTTGTGCAGATTTGGCATAAAAATAAACTTCTCTGGGAGAGGGCTGTTGGTGCCTGTTGCTCATTAATATGCTGAAATGATTTCGCACCCCCCCCACCATTTTGAAGGTTCCTTGAGGCAGATTTCTATTCATTTTTTTTTCTTTCTGGGAAAAAGATAACATGGGTTTGGAGAGAGGTGTGAGAGGGCAGGATGTAGAACTTATGCAATGTAGAACTTCTGAGAAATACTACCATTTGTGTGGTTCTCTTAGTTACATAAGGCTGAGTTTGGATGTCTACGCTGTGGACTTGTGTCTTTTAGGAGAAAAAAAAAGGTTTAGAGAAGACTTTCTTTTCAAATACTATTAGATAACTGTGACTTGTACTTAGCAAATGTGGACCTACAGGGAAGGTTTATCTGGACAGGAGAAACAATACCTGCCAAGCCCACGCATCACTGGTGAATAAGATACGGACACAGACACACACACACAGAGTTATGGGAGTACACATAGGACTTCTTTTTCAGGAATTTCTACTGAACATTCTAGGGTGGAATTAAAATTTGAGGTGGGCACAGCTACATAAAAGAAAAACGTACTACATTTTCATTTTGGTTTTATGAGGATCCCTTGAGTCAAAACAAATCCCCGGACTGGAATTGGCACTTCTTCATTCAGGACAGAACCTCCAGGGGATGGTGAGTTGTGGCTGTGGCACCCTAGTAACTTGGCTCAGTCAGTGTGCAACATGGAGGGAAGGGAGAGAGCTTTGTGGGTTCACGGCCTAGCAGGTGGGCAGGTACCTGGTTGAGGGTCCGTGTAATCCACGGTGTAGCCATCCAGTTGGAGAAGTTCCTGAGGCTCGGCTTTTTTCTCCCGGTAACTGCACATGGCAAATGTGTACTGACTCACCTGAAAAGGAGAAGCAGAGACGTGTGAGGCTGATTCCCTAGAGCCCGTCTTCCTTGAATAAACCCTTCCCATTCAAGCCTGTCCTTTCTCCTGAGGCCCTGCACTCTGGAGCTGGGTTCAGACAGCATTTTTCCATCTCCTGGCTGTGTGACTTGGAGCAAGTTAGACTTCTCTGGTCCTGATCCTCACCTGTAGATGGATATAATTTGAGAACCTACCTTGTCACCGCCTTATTATGTGGATTGAATGAGTTCATTTTTGAAATGCATTTCAAATCTTGATGCTTAGGAAGTGCTTGAGAAAAGTTAGCTACTATCATTACTGCTATATTTTAATTGGGCTAAGCTACAGGAAATTCACATTTGGGTAGGTCAAAACTGGTTGCATGGCAGCAATTTTATAACTCCTACCTGTGACTTTGGCCCTGGCTCTAGCTGAGGCTGTCATACTCTCAGACTCAACACCGGTCTTTCAGTCATAAGGTAGGCACTAGATTTTTATTTACACCCACCTCCATTTCTTTTAATATTTTATGTTTTGCAGGTCAGTTCTCTGCACTGAGCCACACATCTCATTTCTTCCTCGCCCTTCCCATGGAAGGAGTGCCTTTGGTTGCTTTGAAGAGTGTTCCCTTCATCTCAGACAAGTGCAGGAGTGACATGCTGTCACAAGCAATGAGTGCTTGATCTCTAGGCACCAGTCACGGGAGAGCCACCCTCAGCCCCTGTCCCTCACCAGCCTCCGCCTACATCAGTGCTGGGTGCATGCTCCACAGCTGCAGGCCGGCCTTCAGGATCCTGTCGCCACAGTGCATCCAGACCCAGCATGGACACTGAGCATTTCTGCATCCAGCCTGTCTGCAAGGAGCCCAGGGAAGAGCAAGCATCCTTCAGGCTTTGGGCTAAAAGCTCAGGGGCATATTTGCCATCCATGGATGTCAAATGTCTTGGAGGAATGCCACATCCCTCATCTCTTAGTTCCCTTTATTAAAACAGACATTTACTAAGTGAACTTTGATCCCGGCAGGGGATATTTTTTTATCTCCTCTGTGGGTCAGATTTGTCCTTTTTTTAAATGGTAAGAAATTAGAGCTCTCAAACTCTGTATTATCTCCCACAGTTCCTGGCCTGAAGGTCCCAGCGGTAAGATAACAGGAGTTCTAGGGAGAATGTTTCATTAGTTGGTTTATCTCTTGCTGCCCTCTGTGGTTCCTGATGAAAACTTTCTGCCTAATTTGGATTTCTTCACTGTGCTTAGAGTTTACAGAATCTATTCCTTATACTGCAGGGTCTCGATGGGCTTCAAGGGAAACATAAAGCCGCTAAGAGTATGTTCATAAGTGGACATGTATTATGCTTTGCAATAAGCATCTCCTTCTAAACAGGAAGATTAAGAATGGAAGCTTTGCATAGGGGTCACACAGGCCTGGGACCTCATCCCAGCTCTTCTAAGTTCTCACACATGTAACTCAGAGTCCTTCTCTGTATTTTACCTGTCTTATTATGGCTGAAGAATAAATTGAGTGGTGAAGGGCTTTTTACATTGTGTGTGATATTCACCTGGCAAATACTCAATATATGCATTTACGTAAGCAACTTTCTTGCATTTGGCACTACTTTCTCCTACAACGTAGCTGAGCAGGTGTATTTGCCTACCAGATTATAAGTCCTTTGAAGGCATGCCTAGAGAATCATATATCTTCGTTATATTCCCCTTGCCATGAGCAAAATCTACCATGTAATGGGCATTCACTAATTGAGTCTAATTGATTCTAGAAAAATGAGTATTATCATCCAATAAAGAGGTTTCCTCCCTTCCAGATTTACATATGTTACTCCAGTCCATTACTGATCCTAGTAATGGACTGACTCTCCATACCTGAGAGTAAACAGACATTGTTGAAACTGCTCTGCAATGATATTCTTTACCTCTCTGGTAACTTGGACATTATATAGCCCATTAATGTGATGATCAGCCAGACAGAGGGTTGGGGAAGTTTATTTGAGATCAGTGAAACATCACAACAGAAAGGTGCTACTTCAAGGTTCAGACATTTACTGTTACTACAGGCTTGGGGCTTTTTGACTTTTCCTTCTACTTAGATTCTTGCTTCTTGGAGAGCTGTACGCTGCTGCCCTCTTCTGGTAATACTGTTGAAGTTGTTCCAGACAAACTTTGGGCTCAAAGAAATTGGTTTATCAGGACCATTTTATTTTTTTTTATTTTTTTTTTTTAAATTTTTATTTTTTGTTTAATGCTTATTCCATTTCACAGCACTGCATTGGTTCTGCCATACATTGACATGAATCAGCCACAGGTGTGGACGATCTCCCCATGTTAAAGCCCCCTCCCACCTCCCTTCCCTGCCCATCCGGAATTTGACAACTTACTTTAGGAAAAAAAAGAGGACAGAAGGAATGATTTATTTTTTAATATTTCTAATTACTGCAAGGAACCTCAGATGTTCTAGAGATCTTCAAGTGTGAGGGAACAGCAAGGGTTTGGGACTTGCCAAACTGTTGTAAAAGGAGGCAAAAGGAGCAGGGGACAGTAGAGGATGAGACGATTAGATGGCATCAATGACCCAATGGACGTGCATTTGAGCAAACTCTGGGAGACAGTGGAGGACAGGGAAGCCTGGCATGCTACAGTCCACGGAGTCAAAACGCGTCAGACATAACTTGGCAACTGAACAACAATGAAGCCTTGTAATCCCTGACCTGCCAGAGTTTGCTACATGGAGAGGGCTCCTCAAGAATGAAGCCAGTTTAGAGGAAAGCACAGTCAAGAGACTCTATAAGCAATGAAACTGCTCAAAAATCAGCAGGTGGATGGATGAATGGATGATAAATATGTAAGAGATTTGTAATTAAAAAAAGATGTGTAATGGACCAAGTATAGAAAATGCTAATAGAAGAATTTAATTGGTGCTTTTAGAGGTTTTCACTGTAAAATTCTTTCAATTTCTCTGTATGTTTGGAAATGTTCTTGATAAAATAGTAGGGATAGATAAAAAGATAACAGGAAAAAAAGCAAAGAAATGGTTGGGACAGAGACTGAGTCTTGGTGACTTTGTTTAAGCTCTGGATCCAGCCATGCCAAAAAACTCTTTAGCTAATTAGTTATTTAATAACTAACCAATATAATTCTTCTAAAACTTAAGCTAATTCAGGTTGATGACTGTTGTTTACAGAATATAAATATAAACATCTTTTAGGGCATTTGTGAAGTTGAGTGGCAAGAATGAACATTCATTCAGCGATAAATCATTCACATACTCCATGTCTTAAAATTCACTTTCACGGTTAACTTAATCTTGATTTCTGGGTGGTAACTATGTATTATGAGGTGCTTTACATTATCAGCCAATATGTTAGCTTATTCAGATTTAGATTTTTGGAAAGTTGGAATGGTCAGAATTTAGGGACATTATGTTATTTCTATATTTTCTCAGGGCTTCCCTGGTGGCTCAGATGGCAAAGAATCTGCCTGCAATGCAGGAGACCTGGATTCGAGCCCGGGGTTGAGAAGATTCCCTGCATAAGGAAATGGCAACGCACTATTCTTGCCTGGGAACTCCCATGGACAGAGGACCCTGGCGGGCTAAGTCCATGGGGTTGTAAAGAGTCAGACATGACTGAGCGACTACAACTTCCACTTCACTTTCATATCATCTCTAGGGAACCAGAGACAAGATACTATTTTGGGACTACTTAGGTTCTAACTGATGCATGTGAGAGAGTTATAGGCCGCTGCACCTTCACAGTTTCATCTGAGAGCTTGGCATCACGGAAGACACCTGCAATGAGATGACCTGTGTGGGGCTGCACACTGGTTGTCTATGAGCTGTTGCTCCTGGGCAAGCCATTTAAGCAGCCTCGGCTTCTGTTTCCTCCTATGTGGAACTTGGGTGGTGGAGGGGGCAAGATGGGTCCTCACTACAGTACAGAAACATTGTGAAGACCAGCTTGATAAACACCCTGTAAACTCCAAGAGGCCGTAAAATAGAATTATCAGCATTATTAGAGAAATCATAGAAAGGTGCTAAAAGGGGACAAGTTTCTCAGAAATAATTTGGCTGAAGACCAGTTAAAAACTGATTTTAACAAGAAATCACTGGGGTGTGAAAGAAAAACATTTTAAAATAAGAAGATGATGGAGGTGAGGGTTTCTAATCTGATATGGATGAGGAGTTGGCTGCATCCACTCTTCCCCTTCGAACCCAAGATGGGAAGCTCAGAGTGGAGCTAATCTTCATCATTAGCAGCGGTCTGGTCATGGTTCCCGACAATGGTAATCAACGCACTTGGTCCCGACCGCAGCCCCGGCAGTTTAGTCACCCTGATGCTCATTTTCTTGAGAAGGTACCCTCTGAGAGAGCATAGTCTACAAGGACTGAGAGACTTGGTTTAACAGGGACGATGACTTCTGAGCAGTGTTTCTTCACAGGTGGTCTCTGGACACCCTGCACCAGCACCTCCTGGGCTGCGTGTCAAGGACACAGGTTCCTGAGCTCCATCCCAGAGTCTTCTCTGTGTCAGACGCTTCTGCATGGCTCCCAAATCTGCATTTTAAACAACACCCAGTCCAGGCAGTCCAGGTCCATAACCGGAAAACACGGCGGAGCAACAGTGAAGTCTCTGTCACAGAAACCCCCTGAAACGGCTTCCTTCCCACCAGGGCCGGTGGTGCAGGCTCCAGTCACTCACCATCATTTTAGCCTTGATCCTTATACACGGGAATTGCTGCTTCGGCTCAACACTCCCCGAAGAGTAGCCTTTGTCCCTGGTTAGTAGGAAGTCCATTTACAAGCTATTTTTTGGTTCCCAGGGTAGCAGCTTAGCTCTAAAGGGAAATCTCATTAAGACAGAATGCAAAAATTCCGCATTATGGACAAAAAAGGAGACCGTGCGCATGTGTGAGTGTGAGAGAGAGACAGACAACTGGGGTGGGAGAGGAGATGGACTCTGAGGAGACTGGTGTTGGATATGTTCTCTCTTTAGGCTTTCCAAACAATTTTCCTTGCATTAAATCTAATGGAACTCACGATACTGTTGGAATTTATGCATCACCAAGTCTATAAAAAAAACACTCCGTCCGAATGGAGAGGAAAAAAACATTCACTGAGTCACGTGGGCAGCTGTGCCTCCTGAGTGGTGGCTTCACGTTGTCTACAGAGACCCCTCTGAGGCTGCTGGGGAGTCAGGACAGGACAGAGTGGGGGCATCTGCTTCTTTCCCCAGCTCCCTCACCCTCCCTCACCCATTCTTCCATTTGTTTTGCTTTTGGCCACACCACACACACGTGGGATCTTAGCTCCCCAAGTAGGGATGGAACCAGAGACTCTGTGGAAGAAGCGTGGAGTCTTAACCATTGGACCACAGGATGTCCAGGATCTCCTGTTTTTACTTTTGCATGCTGGGTGTCAGTGGAACAGTGCAGTAGCTGAAAAGAAACTCAAAATCATCTGTCTGTTAGACTGGATTCCATACCACAGGCAACTGCCCAGTGTCAATGGGCATCACTTGGACCACCATCTTTCTCTTCAAGCAACTTGGGGTATTTTTGGTCTCCCTGAACTGGGCCAGGATTTGGGGCCTTGAACTTCTCTCTTGCAGTTCTGTTGGCATTGAGGTTGTTTCAAAGTGCTTCAGTTTTTGTTTATCATTTTCATAGAGTGCCTGTAAGTGTGATCATCTAAACAGCAGAGATGAAAAACTGAGCAGAATCCAAAAGTGATGCAGTGTTTTCCAGGCAGGCCACTAAAACTGCTTTGAGACATTGTTGTAGCAGACAGGACAAAAAGGTCAACAAAACCTGAGCTCTCCTCCTGGCTCCCCCATTACCTTGGTGATGGTAAGGGTATTGTATCATCTCTGTAGGCCACAGAAGGTGTTAAGGGAGGCATTGGGTTTACATTGAAACAGGTTTAGTTTGGGGGATCCCTGTACTCAATGTACCACAAGGGCTCTTTAAAGTGAATGAGAATCACATGTACATGAAACATCTCACAAAATCCTTATAGGAAAGATGTTGAGCTTTAGGTGGGCCTCCAGTGTCCTTTCATGATTTTCAGAAGTGAGCTCAGAGCTTGCTTTGTAGCTACTGGGTGATTCTTATCTTCTTTTGGTAGAAGGCTTGGTGTGAATGCCCTAAAATGTCTGTGTTCCAGCTGCATGGCTTACAACAGTTATTCTCTTCTTTCGGGTTCAGTACATATTGTACAGACATAGCTTCCTTAACATTTTCAGCACAATTCATTTTTTTTTCTGAAGAGTGAAATCTCTCCCGAAGTAAGAGATCAGCTACATCTCCTAAGCACTCTGTCATTTCAAAGATTCTCAGAGCAAAGTCTTGTGTCCAGTAACCGGCTGCCACAGTGGGAGACGAGACTTTGTCTCACTGACAAGGCCACTTGTCCCACTTCCTCTGAGAAGGTGTCGCCAGCCACTCTCCAGGCCATATGACCTTTCCTTTCTCAGAACCACCTGAAGCACTGCCTGGGCTCGCTCTCTCCTCCTTTTCCTTCGTTCTTCCACCAAACACTTCCTGACTAAGCATGCCAGACACTGCGCAGGACACGCTATGTGTTGGAGCTGAGGGGAGGGAAGGACAGCTGGAGGAATCAGAAGCAGAACTGACCCAGAAGCAGCACACTGTCTGTGCGGGAGGCCAGACTCACAGTGAGCCTAGCGGCGCTGCTCTGCCCGGTGGGAGGCACAGAAGGGGAGAATCACCCGTAATCCGGCTCTACTTCTTTTGACGTCTGTTTCTCTCAACCTACGTGCTCTCTTTAGCATCGGTATCACCTGTTCGTGCCTGCTCAGCATTCACTTCTGCGTCTGGTAACGGCACCCTGATTTTGCACTGGAGACACTCAATGGCACTGTGAGTCAAGTGCCACGGCCTGCCCTGTGAGAAGTTGGGTGTGCCACACAAGCTGGACTGAGCCAGCTCCCCATCTCAAATCTGACCCTTGAGTGGAGATGCAAGGATAGAAAATGCTCAGAGCTGATTCTGTCCTACAGACACATCAGTGACATGGGCCATGGTTCCTACTGCCTGGATTTCTGGAACTCTTCTGGGAAGTAGCTTTTGCAACACTTGTATCAACTACCACAAAAGCCTTCCAAAATACATTTTTAAAACTCATAATTGCCTTGCATCTGTTTCTGCTGTCTGCTTAGGAGGAACTCTAAGAGACACTCTTTTGGAAGTAGGGACTAGGTCTCCAGGTTCTCCTCTATGATCTCTCAATGTGCCCTAATCAAAATAGGTACTGGATAAATGTTGGTTAGCTGATACTCTGAGGAAATGTACTGAAGGATTAAATGTCTTCTATCACTTAGAAGTGGCTCATTTGAAAGGGTGGGAAAAATTCCAAAGTTTTCCTTTGGTTAATTTATTTTGAGGTTTTGTAGTACCTAGAGCAATCGTGACAGCAAAGACCATGTCTTGCTTACAGCTGGAGAGATGAAGTCTGCCTGAGAGGCTCAGCAGAGGCCTGAGTAAATCCACAGAAGGTCTAGCCTTAGAAGCTCAGGGTTGGTAGAACTTTCAGGGCCATTTAGACTAAGGGGCAGCTGCTTTACTGTGAGGTTTTGGAATTGGTAGAGCCCAAAATACTAGTCAAGGCTCTTTGCACCTCAAGGACTGTAGTCCTCCAGGATTCTCTGTCCATGGAATTCTCCAGGCCAGAATACTAGAGAGGGTAGCTGTTCCTTCTCCAGGGGATCTTTCCAAACCGGGAACTGAACCAGGGTCTTCTGCACTACAGGCCATTCTTTACCAGCTGAGCTACCAGGGAGGCCCCATAGCCAACACAGTAACCCAGAAACACCTTTAGTCACTTAAATTTAAATTACAAGTTGACTCAGTTTATGACATGTTTCAAAGTATAACATAAATTAATTTTGTCAAAATGAATTATAGTTTACATGCTCTGGAACTTACAAATTACAAAGAGGTAATGGCAAATTCCTTTATAAACTGAAAAATCCTAATGCAAAAAACAAACCAAAAAAAGAAGAGAGATTTTTCAAGGATACATATTACTATTCTGGAATTATATTTTTCCTAAGGAAGCACAGAAGAGAGCAGTGCTATCATTTATATATTTCTAGTGTATTATTAGTACCAATATCTGTACCTACACTTGCATCTATATATACAGAGATGCTCCTGGCTGCATGGTTAGTAACAGTCCCAATTGGAGAAGCCCAAAGGACATCAAAAAAGGAAAACTCCACAGGTATTAGAATCTGAGCGATACACACACTCATGAAACAGTGTCTACAATAATTTGCGTTCAAAAACCAAAAAAAAAAAATGTTAATAAACAACATGAAGAGTTTGGTTATTATTTTTTTTTAATCTACATGGAAAGATATGTTTGGAAAGGTAATCTTAATTATTGGGGATCTGGAAGCCTCAAAAATCAGTGAGATGGAATGTTTTTCCACAGGTAATTTACAACCAAACATATAAAACAAAGAAAGACGTAAAAAGTCCAACTAAATTCTGGCTTTTCTCATAATGACAATCTTAGTGCTTTTACAAACAGCAGATTCTTGTAAAACAGTGTTAAAGTCCCTGTTGCCCTAATCAGGCACATGCTTGCTCTCTCCCTGGGCCCTGCATCACTGGCAGGGGTGAGGGTTTACTGTTACCACCTTTCATATATATTTCTGTATTGTTAGAGTTTTAAAAATAATTAGCATGTATTAATGTTTAGAATTTTAACATGATGTAAAAGTAGAAAAAAGAGACATCTAGGCACTGGAAATGTTCTGTATCTCTCTGAATGGTGACTGCGTGGATATATAATAAATAGAAGTTAATCAAGTTAAACACTTGAGCTTTGTGCCCTTAAGGTAAATTATATAAAAAACATTACCATGCTTAGCCGCTCAGTCATATCCGAATCTTTGCAGCTCCATGAACTATAGCCCGCACCAGGCTTCTCTGTCCATGGGGGTTCTCCAGCCAAGAATACTGGAGTGGAGTGGAGTTGCAATGCCTTCCTCCAGGGCATTTTCCCAACCCAGGGAGTGAACCCAGCTCTCCCACATTACAGGTGGAATCTTTACTGTCTGAGCCACCAGGGAACTCTCAAAACATTAATGAATCCTATCAAGTGTTTAAAAATAATGGCTCTTAAGTTTGATATTAGAGTTGAAGTGTTACCTGCACTAAGACAAAGAATCTCTTCTTCCATCTCTTCCAGACATTCTTACCGATGGCCCATAAATACCTAAAGAAAAGAAAAAGACCAGAGGTGCATTAAGCTTGAGCAAGTGCACTGTTTAAATTGCTAGGTGTTCATGGACAAGGAAATTCACAGGGCTCAGAAACAGAAAGCAGATTCGGGGGTGTGGTTGAGGATAAAGAACAGGAGGCAGGATTTACTTCCACTTATAGAAAGCACTGTGGCCCATCATCAGACTCGACTTAAATTCCTCGTCAGGTTAGCACCTTGGAAAATGTTACACTGCACCTTAATTTGTTTATGTGCTAAAAGTCTTGTAGGTAGGGAAATTCCTGCTGCTGCACATGAGAGAAAAGAATAGTGCTAAATATTACAACTCTAACTCTTTCACCTCTTCTGAAGTCTTATTTGGGAAAAACTTCCCTTGTTTGCTTCTGCTGTGATTCTGGCAAATGAAGGTATGATACAGAAAGGAAGTTTCAAGCTGATGCAGCAAGTCCTCCCTACACCTCTCCTTCCTCCCCCAAACGCTCATCTGTTGATGGAAATCATTCTTCATACAGGAAAAAAAAAATTAAGGGAAGTTAAGAATTACAAAAGCACACTTCAAAGATTCTATTATCAGTATAACTGACTGTTACTGATTCATGAATTATCCTCCACGCCCGGCCTTGTGGACTGATACATGTTGAATTGGCACTGATTAAGGAAGTGAGGCTGGTGCTTTTCAGGCTTTACTGGATCAGGTGAAGAGAGACCTGGTCATACTCAAATGCATTCAAATCCTCGAGTTCCCAAACTGGCTTTACCTGCTATCAAAAACCAACTGGCCTACTTCCAAGTTCCCACTTCACCTGCAATCAAACAGAATTTTCGCTTTGGAATGTAATGAAGAACGCACCTAATGAAAATGTACACTGTTTGACAAATTTCAGGGGCTTCTGGGAGTGGCTGGTGGCCAAACCACTCAGACCTTCAAGCCACAGACCAGAGTCATCTGGGTCCTCATGCATATTCTTCAGTCGCAAGGACAGCTGATTCTCACCTCCTACAAAGTTCCTCACTCTGCTCACACCTCCCCTCTTTCAGTCCCAGCCCACATTTGAGGGCCATGGTTAACCACAGACCAGAGGGATTTGCATCCTCCTTCTGGCCTCAAGACGGATCCTACCGTCTGCACATTCTAGCATGGATTTCCCTGGGGAAACACTTTCACTGAGTCTCCCCTGTAAACATGAGGAGGGTCCCCAACTTCGGCCACTCACACTGTACTTCCATGATTTTTCCAAATCAGTCCATCTATCATATAATTTACTTGCTTTTTTCTTTGACTTATTTAGCATGAATAAGTTTATTTTGAAAGGAATTATCATATCATGTTTATACTGATATACTAATTTTATATTATACTGCATAATACACATTAAAATATGTAACTCTTTAATTATACGCTTATCTGTGTATCATAAACGGTGTTGTGTAGCATCAGTGGTAATGGGTCAACTAGATCAGGAATACACTCAATCTAAATAGGAATAAAAAACTATAGGAGGGTTCAAGCAGGGGGGGTGACACATTTACGTTTCTAATTAAGATGACCCATGCAGTCGCTGAGTGCTTAATGCACTGTAGATTGAAAGGGCAAGAGGGAAGGCAGGGAAATCATTGAGGAGATGGTTACAGGGGTGCAGACCAGAGGATGAGGCTGAGGCTGTGGAAAAGGCTGATTGGCGGGTAAATTTATCAGCTCTGAGGCCAACACGGTCAGTTCTGGCTATGTGGATCACCTAGTTGCCTTGGACAGTGCCCTTAACCTTCTGGAAATATATTAATGCATCCATGGACGAAATGGATCTTAAAAGGAAGCCTCAGCCAGGTCTAAGGAGAGAGGGGCTTATTGGTTTGCCCTGCTTAAGAGTATATTCTTCCAGTTCTAGTTTTTCTGCTTAATCCAAGGTGTTGGACAAGATACTTAACCACTTTGTCCTCTGGAAAAGCATGGTCAGAAACAGCTCTCTCTTGCAGGGTTGTTGTGGGGATTAAATGAGATGATGCTTGTGAAGTATAAGCACAAAGTTGGCAAGAAGTAGATGCACAATGAATGTCAGTCTAATTATAAGAGATACATAAGCATATCATTACTAACAGCTATTAACAGCTAAATATGTGGTGAGAGCTGTCCTTGCACATATGTACACAAGGAAATAGATGAAAGATCAAATAAAGACAATGGGCAAAGGTTTTTGCGTTTTTAGTAATGACTGGTAAGACTGTTAATAGTCTTACACTTTTCTAGCAGCTACTACCATTTTTTTTTTCTTGACCTAAATCTGTATAGAGATTAAAAAAAAAATCACAGCTACTACATCTAAAGAGTTATAGATCCTTTAAGATTTTCTTTTTTTGGTGTGGACCGTTTTTAAAGTCTTTATTGAATCTGTTACAATACTGCTTCCGTTTTATGTTTTGGCTTTTTTGGCCACAAGGCATGTGGGATCTTAGTTCCTGACAAGGAATCAAACCACACCCCCTGCATCAGAAGGCAAAGTCTTAACTACTGGACTGCCAGGCAAGTCCCATAAAGTGCAGTTTTAACTGAGGAGAACGCAAGCAGGAAGAGGAGTTCACTTGAAGTTGCAGAATATAATTCATATGGAATCATTAGTTTTTCTCCTTCATAACAGAAATGCTAGCTCCTGCTTAGTAAAGTCTTACTATTCTTCTGTGTTGTGCCCAGTAGTTTACATGCCTTGATTATACCCACTTGGAGGAGTTAAGAGCTTGAATTTGGAGCTATATTGCCTAGGTTCCTGAGTGACCTTTGGCAAGTTACTAAACATCTCTGCCTCAGTTTTCTCCTCTGTACAATGAAGATAAGAATAATAGTACCTACTTCAAGCACTGCTGTAAGGATTAAAGTAGCTAATGAAGTAGAAAGTGCTTAGAACAATATCTGGCACAAAGTAAGAACTTACTACTCAGTATGTCACTATGTTATTACTCCTGTGTTTCAGCTAAGGGAAATGAAGTTCAGAAAGCTCAAGTAACTTCTCTAGGGCTTCAAGCTGGTGAATGACATCAGCAGAATGTACACCTGGAACAGTGGCTCTAGATGCCCTTTCAGCCTGCTATTCTTCCTCTTGCAAATCACAAACGCTGGCTTTTTTTTTATCGAACTAAGAACATGAATGGCTATTCCAATCAGAGAAGACTTGTGGTTAAAAGCTACTGAATAGGAAAACTGAGTGGGATCAGAGAAAAATTAATCCTCCTTTAGAAAGTATCATTTGGTTTGCCTGAAAGAAGGGTTTTCCATCTGAGGTTTTCTCAGAATTTATTGCTAATCTGGCACATAACAGAAGATGTCAAAACTAAGAAAAATGGAAGGCTACAATGTACTGTTTCTGTCTAGCCAGCTCCAGCTCTGCATTTTCTTAGGCTGGAACATGCTCCTTAAGCAGAATGGAATGCACCTGGAGCAGATGGAGTTCTTTCACTGTAGATGTACAGGTGGTTTTCCCCCTGCTTCCCACCTCACACTCCAGCTCTTCATTCCACAGACAGACCTGTGTAGGCAGTGGCCTTCAGCTCTCTTCAAGTCATCCAGATATGTAGAAATCTGGATTTGGGAATAGATGTATCAATATTACAGTGCTGGGAGCCTAAGCTAAGCTGAACGGTTATATCGTAAACTCAAGGTGGAAGCACTGAGGTGGGAACTAGCCTGTCATTAGCTATCTTTTGGCTTAGCTACCCCATGCCTCAGTTTACTCAGCTGTCAAATGGGGATGGCACAGCATCTACCTCATCTGTTGTTGTGAGGAGTGATGAAGATGACTTACATAGCAACTGGCACATAATAAGTGCTCAGTAATGTTAGGCCTTATGGATGTTTGTTGTTATTATTAGTAGTAGTAAAAAACAGTAGTCTTAGTAGAAAGAATTATTGAGTTGGCCAGAAAGTTTGTTTGGGTTTTTCATATGATGTCACAGATAATTCTGAACAAACTTTTTGGTCAACCTAATATATGCAATTACCAACTCTGTAAAGGATTCATCACTGGATTCTCTATTTCAATTTGTGTTCAGCTTCTGGCACACATCTACTGGGAAATAAATCAATGTTCACATATTTCGGTTTGAGGCTCCAGGCGAAACTCTGCATCTTGCTCCTAACATATCCTTGCTTGTAACATTTTCTTAAAATCCATGCCTGTGAGATACTGACATCCTTGCCATTTACTGGTGGCATTTTAGCTATATGAGAGTCCAGAGTGAACTATAGACTACAAGGGGAGGAGAAAGATCCACTTGGGTTCAGTTCAACTTTGGGTGCAGGAAATCTTGAAAAACGCGTGGAGGAGTCCCTGGTGCCAGCATCCCTCTGCTCTGGGAGCACCTAGCAGAGGAGCACCCAGGGTGAGGCTTGCATAGTTGTCATTTGTGTGAAAAACAAACAAACAAACAAAAACACCACAGGGCAGTCTTCCAAGCAGAGTCTGTGAATGTACTCAGCTCTGTTTATTAAGTATTGTCTGTGTTTAGTACTAGGTGAGCATATGAAGGGTGTTCAGTGGCTATTTGTGGGGAAATGCTGATTGTGTATCTTCAGGTGTCTCCTCGGGTGCCTAGGGATGAGCCTCTAGCGCAGGGAGAAGGGTACATGGGCCCCTCGTGACATCTGCCAGAGTCACTTTCCCCTTACAAAGGGGTAACGGCAGCTAAGAGAGACATGGAAACCAGGGAGGCGGAGGTCTCATTCTGGGGGGACTGGAACCAGAAGTCACGGAGGAGCCTAGAAATGAAGAACTGGTGCCGCCTGGGTTGAAGTGCAGCATGAGCCTCAGTCCTCAGCATGTAGGAGGCTATAATAGCTCTCCTCTGTGTCTCTCTACTCCTGCGTCACCATGGTGCCTAGACCATCACAATATAATAAGGCAGAGATCCTTTTCTGTTGTTGTTGCTAGAAATTTCTCATGAGACTTTTTCCTAAGAAGACCAATCACAAGAGGACAAAAGCCATTAGACTACCAGGATGCTTCCCTTCATTCACTGAGGAAGGAAAGAGATTACCAAGTGCTAAGGCTCCAGGTGCGTCCATCTTCCTGCAGCATCTCAGCAGGAAGAGGCAGGCACTGAGAAAAGGTGCAAAGTCGAGACGAAAGCACATGACATGGATGATGACAACCACCACCACTACCAGCTCCTCTGCAGCTGTGGCTTTTCCCATGTTTCAGATCCTGTCCTACATGCTTTACATTTATCAACTCATTTAATCCTCTAGGACAAATATCATTACCTCCATCTTACACTGAGCAAAATGAGGTTCAGAGAGGAGTACATTCCAGTCACTTGGGATTTATATAAATTGCATTTATATAAAGCAATATAATGAAGAAGATAAAATGGAATCGAAGTATTCAACCAATTCAAAAGAAGGTAGGAAAAAAAGGGAATAAATATCAGTTGGGATATATAGAAAACAAACATCAAGATGACAAGTACCAATTTAATTTAAACTTAACCTTATCAATAATCACATTAAACAGAAATAGGCTGAATATCCCAATTAAAAGGATATTTAGTGCCCAATGGCAGAGATCTTCAGGTTGGATTTTAAAAGGCAGACATAACTCTATGATACCTGCAAGAAATACACTTTAAATCTAAAGACACAAATAGGCAAGAAAATAAGAGAATGCAAAAGGATTTATGATGCCAACATTAGTTTTTAAAAAATCTGGAGTGTTTATATTTATTACTGTCATGCCAAATAAATTTCAGGGCTAAATATTACCAGGGATAAAGAACAATTCATAGTGATAAAAGGGTTAATTCATCAAGAAGACATGGTCATTTTAAACGTTGATACATCTAATAACAGAGCTTCAAAATGTATGATGCAAAGATGGACAGAACTCTCATGCAGAAAGAGATAAAGCCACAATTATAGTCAGACTTCAGTGATTTATAGAAAATCAGTAAGATTTTAGATGATTTAAACAACATTATCAGCTAACTTGATATAATTGGTCTAATTATAGAAAATAAGCCCATGGGAAATAAAGTGGGATCCCAAATATATTCAAATAGGTCATTCTAGGTAGCACTGATTGAAAGACTATGTCAAAATGAGTGGTACCTTGAAGACTTATGGGACAGGAAGAGGAATGATATTGTTTTGAAGAACAAGAAGTTTAGAGCAACGGCACAGCTAAAAACATGGAAGAGGATAGAGGATTTTAAGAAACATAGCTGACAATTCTGTCAGTCATTTTGAAAGATGTTTTCATTGGGAATATAGATCTGAGAATATTAAAGGTGTTGCTCCTCTGTCTTCCCACTTGTAATGCTTCTTTTTTTAAGAATTTTGAAAAAAATATATATTTATTTTTTTAGCTGCCCTAGGTGTTAGTTGCAGCATGTGGGATCTAGAGTTCCTTGGCCAGGAATCAAACCTGGGCCCCTTGCATAGGGAGCATGGACTCTTAGCCACTGGACCGCCAGGGAAGGCCCTCACTTGTAATGTTTCTAACAAGCATTGTTTTGTTCTTTTTAAAGTTAATTTATGTTTTAATTGAAGGATAATTGCTTTATTGAATTTTCTTGTTTTCTGTCAGATATCAACATGAATCAGGGGACATATATCCCTCCTTCCTCCCATCTCCCTCCCTCCCACCCCTCTAGGTTGACACAGAGCCCCTGTTTGGGTGTCCTGAGACATACGGCAAATTCCCATTGGCTATCTATTTTACATAGGGTAA
>SJYC01055886.1:0-31024 GCA_006408675.1 Madoqua kirkii | reverse complement strand
TATATATATATATCCCCTCCATCTTGAACTCCCTCCCACCCCTCTAGGTTGATACAGAGCCCCTGTTTGGGTGTCCTGAGACATACGGCAAATTCCCATTGGCTATCTATTTTACATAGGGTAACGTAGTTTCTCTCCATGCATGTCACCCTCTCCTCTCCTCTACTGCTTTGCTCTTTGTGTAATATTTTATTGTCCTCTGGCTGCTTTTATGATTTGCTCTTTATCACAGGTTATTAACATTATACTTACACTGTGTTTTTCTATAGAGTTTTCTTCCATGTTTCTTAAACATGTGTTTGTTGAACTTTTTGGATTTAAGTTTTATAGTTTTTATTAAATTTTAAAAATCAGCCCCCCAAAACCCAGAAGAATTGCTGTAAATTACCTCTGCTTGAGTGGACTGTAGTTCACTGAATGAATTCCCGGTGGAGCCATGGGAAGCTCTGTATTTTATTCATGTTTCAGGTCTTCCATCAAGTTGATTTCTTTCATTTCAAATGGAAAGAAATAACACAATTCTAGACCTGGCTCTGATGCTTACTCTGCCCTGGGCAAGTGTGCTCACCACTATAAACCTCAGTTTTCCTATTTGTAAAGCGGACATCATTCGTCCATATTCATTTATATAGCAAGAAATTTACTGAACTTTTAGTACAGTCAGGCACTGTACTAGCTTCTTTGAACAAAGAAGACAAATGTCTCTGCTGATAAGGAACTCCAAGTCCAGTGGGGAAGACAGACAACAAAATAATAAATGAAGAAATAGCTGGTATGTGAGATAACTGTAAGTGCTCTGGTGAAACAAAGAAAGGTGAGAGAGAGAAAAAGGTAGAGAGAGGACAGGTGGGCCAGAAAAGGCATCTGATAAGGTGCAGAGAGGTGAGGAAATCAAGGTGAGTCATGTGGATATCTGGGTGGGGGAGAAGGGACTTCCAAGGCAGAGGAAACAGTGGGGACGAGGGCCCTGAGATAGGGTACACGCGAAGTCCCTGGTGAAGAGCCAGGGGCCTTGTGAGGCTAGAGCCATGATCAAGGTCAGACAGGCAGTGGAGTCTTTATCAGACAGGCCTTGGAGCCATGAAAACAACACTAACCTTTATTCTAAGTGAGCTTGGGAAATCACATCTTCCAGCATTCAAGCGGCAGGATCTGACTTGTGTTTTTTAGAAACATTACACTGGCTTCAGAGTGGGAAACAGCTGACAGGAAGCAAGGGCAGCAGCCAGGGAGCTGCTTGCGAGGCAAGGGCAACAAGTGAGGGGGTGCACCGGTGGTGGTGAGAGGCCAACCTCGGGATTTACCTCGAAGGTGGATGATGGGTGAGATGAAGGGTGGGGGACAGAAACATGTCAGAGATGGCTCCAAGGATCTTGCTCTGAGCAGCTGAGTGAAGGGAAAGACTGTTTAAGACGGAGGGATAATGATACCTAATCCTTGGGAGGCTGTTTCAGGGATAAAATGAGATAATGCAAATGCATGCAATTCCAGAACCTGAAAGCATCATATGGATACAAAAGATGAAAAATTAGAGAGTCACTGAGAGTTGCTCATTCTCAAACGTCCCTAATACTCATATCTTAAAGCCAAAGACCAGTGTTGATTTTCTCACTGACAATTTCCCACTCATAAAGACAGCTATTCAAATGGTCCAGTGGCTCATTCCAGGAACCACACAGTCCACACACAAAAAAGAGTAAATCACAGTAATTCTAATGTTTCCTTTAGAATTTTAACAAACATTGAAGTAGATACAATTTATTGGGTTGGCCAAAAAGTTCATTCAGTTTTAAGTAAAAATTAAAAATCTATTTTTCATTTTCACCAAGAACTTCACTGAATAATGTATTCATTAATCAAACTTTTTCACCAACCCAATATAATCTCAGCTGTAATTCTTAAAAATTCCTTTCTCTCATTCTGTAAGCTGTGACACTATTCTGATATTTCTATCCTCCTTCCCCATATAATAGGGTTTCATAAAGCTGTTTAAGTTCAAATGCAAAAAAATATATAGTTGAGAACATTTTTATTTTCCTCGCACCATCCCTTGAGTAGCTAAGGTCGTTCTGATTTTAGGGCACAGTGGATCAGCCCAGGTTTTAAGGCAACCACCATTCACTTTTCAGAGCAGCTCTATGCCCTCCTGATATCTTTCCTGGCAGGGGTAGTTTTTAAATGGAAGCTTAGTAAACTGAAATAGCTGTGGAGCCCATCAGAAGTGAGTTACAGACTTCTCCTGTCATCCATAAGCTCAAGATGGCCTGAAATATGTTAATAATTCTACAAATGAATCAAGAGAAAAGAAGTACTTAACCCAGATTGGTTAGAGAAATGAACAGAGTGTAAGAAACAGGAATTTGTCTGATGAGGAAAGGGATATGTGTGCCAAGTGTCTGCAGTGGGGATTAAAGAACAGTGTTTATAAAATTCCTGGTTCAGAGCTTCAAAGGGGCCTAGAAAGTGGAGTGAGCTACTGATCTTTTTAAGGAAGTTTTTTTTTGAAGCATGTTTAAGGACAGATATATTCATTCATATTCTCTTTTTTGTCTGCTTTATCCTCTGCACTTTTTGCCCTTATCCCCTCCATACTGCTCACTCACGTTCTTGTTCCTTTAGCAAATATTTACCAAGTATTTATGAGACAATGCTGCTTCAGACCAATAATCTGTTTCTGGGTGGCATAGGAACCCAACAGAATTCTCAAATCCTTTGTCTTAAAAGTAGGATGTTTATATTGAACAAGAAGAGATTTTAGGGAGAAATCCCATTTAACATTTTGGGAATAAGTGCCAAGAATATGATAAGGAGGAAAAGCTGACCTCAGAAACATGTCACAGACATTGTCATGAGTTGCTAATGTAACTGAAGCGAACCTGGATGCCCTTCATGATGGACGGCTGCAAAAGGGCAGAGCATAGAGCAGAGCCCCGGCTCACTCCCCTACAGCCTTTACACGGCCACGGGCAGAAGAGCCTTGCCCAAATCCCCTCTCACACTCTAGGAATAGTCTGGCCACCAGATGATGCCATGGACATTTGTCAAATCTAAGCCAGAGCCCAGGTTCAGTACCTGGTCCTTAGTTTGTGAGGGCCCTTTGCTTCCTCTGGAGTTCCTCAGATCTGATCCTCTCCAATGCCCTGGCTGGTAGGTATCTATCTTTCCCTCAAATCCTGAGCCTTCTCTGTTCCCTAGAATCTGGGAGCACCAAGACCAGAATGCTGCTCTTTACTTGGATCACAGGCTGCCATGGTCTGCTCAGTTGCTGGGGTGTGAACTGCCTATCCTGACCACGTGCCTCTGGACCTCTCATGGGCCTCTGTTTAAATCTGTCTTAACCAGTGGCCAGTCCCTGGTATATGGTTTATGAATTCCTCAAATATTTAGCACATAACCAAGCTTCAATTTTCATGTCGTTTTACCACTTGAAGCAGAATGATAGCTAGCTGGCTGTGTTACATGGAGAATCCTTGGAAAACAACCCACTCCTTTTCATTGGTTAAGCATTCCCCTCATCAGAGTTAAATGGTCCAACTCCTTTCTAAGTGATCACAGTTTCTGAGCTTGTTGGCTCCAAGCAATTTAGCTTTGGGTGATGGCGCTCCATATAAATCCACGTGTCAATAAGCATTTCCTGTACAAACCACTGGTTTGATCTATAAAATAAAACTACACTTTATCTATTTTTTTTATCCTACTTGAAATTACTTTATTGGTCATTCCTCTCAAATCTTAAGAACCTTAAGACAAATTTTCCACTTTGTGGTTAATTTAAATGCTACGCTAAACACTAAAACCGATTCAATGTGAATTGATTGTTTGAAGGTTGCCTAAGGCAACTGCTCACACATCCTGGATGTGGCTGTTAATGAAGGTGTAAGCGCATGTGTCAGAGAGTCAAAAAGATCTAGATGCCTTTAAAAAGGTGTGTGAAGCCAGTAAAACCTCATCAACCAGAATCACCCAGCCTGGGCCTGGGAAGGTTTTGAATTGCACTGGAAATTTTTTTTAAAAAGGAGAAAGAAACAACTATCCTGACAGTTTAGTAAAAATGCAAATACAATAATCATAAGGATTAAGGAAGTCTATAGTAAATGTCATAGTCATGAATTTCAATAATCTTTCATATATTTCTTTATATTTTCTTCCATGTCATTCTCCAAAGATCAACTTGTTTTTATTTTTTTTAATAAAGAAATGAAGAAATTACCCCTCAGAGGAGGAGCACTTACCCAGAATGCTTCATGTTCTGAGGTTTGTCCATCCGGACAGCGAGTTTGATTTTGAGGTCTTGATCGGGGCAGTTTTTGGAGACTGTCATTTTGTGCCACTCAGACTGTTTGGGGCTGTTGGGGGTGGGATGGAGAATAACCTGCAGGGAAAAAAAGACAACCACCTTAGCCAGAAAATAGAAACACGATATGGATATGTTTTCACAGATGAGAAACTTGACTGCTGAGAATTGAGGGTCTTTATGGCCAGCAGGAAGGCAGTTAAGGCCTACACATCAGACTCAAATCCAAGGATCCACCTACCAACCACGGCTGACTGGTGCCATGCAGCCAGGCCTGACAACAGAAGTGGCATTCTCGGTTTTCTTCTCTCTCTCCCTGGCTAATTCTGAAAGGACAGGGATCACAATTTCTGTGATCATGCTTTTGAGTAAAGCAACACAGAACTAAGAACGTACCCACACATCACTCTCCTCGAAGAAGATGACTGCATAAAAGGAAGAAACACCCTTCTATAGTAGAGAGAACATCTATTTCTTTTCCCATTCTTCAGGATTTCTTCTGCTATCTCAAGAGGAGAAAGCCCTTTAGGGTTGCAGGGGAAGAAGGAAGGGACATAATTTGATGGGACAGGCTTAGAGTCCCACATTTCAACCTGGATGTGACATCACATAGCACCCAACTCTGTCCTGGCCCAGAGGGAAGCACACACAGCTTGAAGAAGGATAGACTCTGAGGAAAGGCCTGGCACCAGGGTGCTTCAGAGATGACAAGGTGACTTGGGTCTTCCATCCACCTCTGACTGTCGCAGATGCCGTAAGTGAAGGCAGAAGGGGACCCACTTTCTTGCAAATCCACTTTTTCAGGATGCACCAAAAGAGTACTCACTAAGGAGCTACCTGGGGTCTTGGGAATATGCATTCAAGAGGAGTGAAGTATTTGGAAAAACCCCTAAACAAAGGGAATGTGAACCAAATATAGGCATGACAAAAGCTGGGCCCCTGCTTCTGGGATGGCAGAGTACCCTGGTTTGGTGCATGCTGCTTGGTCTTATTTCAAGGCCTCTCTTTTCTCCAGGTGCAGCAAAGGCAGCCCCTTGCAGTCTGCAGGAGGACGAGGGAGGAGGCGGTCAAAGTCTCAGGGCTGAACACTCCGGCCTTCCAGAGGCTATGTTGGCCTCAGTGAAGCCATGCAGGCTTGGCCTGCCCTTGGAGGGTTGGAGCACACAGCTTCCTGTGGGACTGATGAGCAAGAGCTTGGAGCGGGATAGGGGATGGCAGGAAAATAAAATCAGCCCACTATGACATGTCTTGCTTGCTGATTTTTGACCCCTTCTGATTCTAGGCCTGACCCTTTTGTTAATCCACTCAGTTCTATCTTTCTGATGAAACAGGATTTGTACATTCTCGTAACTCCAACATTTGAGTCCTCTTGAGAAATCTGTATGCAGGGCAGAAAGCAGCAGTTGGAACTGGACATGGAACAACAACAGACTGGTTCCAAATAGGAAAAGGAGTACGTCAAGGCTGTATATTGTCACTCTGCTTATTTAATTTATATGCAGAGTACATCATGAGAAACGCTGGGCTAGAAGAAACACAAGCTGGAATCAAGATTGCCAGGAGAAATATCAATATCCTCAGATATGCAGATGACACCACCCTTATGGCAGAAAGTGAAGAGGAACTAAAAAGCCTCTTGATGAAAGTGAAAGAAGAGAGTGAAAAAGTTGGCTTAAAGCTCAACATTCAGAAAACGAATATCATGGCATCCAGTCCCATCACTTCATGGGAAATAGATGGAGAAATAGTGGAAACAGTGTCAGATTTTATTTTGGGGGGCTCCAAAATCACTGCAGATGGTGACTGCAGCCATGAAATTAGAAGACGTTTACTCCTTGGAAGAAAAGTTATGACCAACCTAGATAGCATATTCAAAAGCAGAGACATTACTTTGCCAACAAAGGTCCATCTAGTCAAGGCTATGGTTTTTCCAGTGGTCATGTATGGATGTGAGAGTTGGACTGTCTTCTTCAAGGCTGAGCACCGAAGAATTGATGCGTTTGAACTGTGGTGTTGGAGAAGACTCTTGAGAGTCCCTGGACTGCAAGGAGATCCAACCAGTCCATTCTGAAGGAGATCAACCTCGGATTTCTTTGGAAGGAATGATGTTGAAGCTGAAACTCCATTACTTTGGCCACCTCATGCGAAGAGTTGACTCATTGGAAAAGACTGTGATGCTGGGAGGGATTGGGGGCAGGAGGAGAAGGGGACGAGTGAGGATGAGCGTGAGTCTAGGTGAACTCCAGGAGTTGGTGATGGACAGGGAGGCCTGGCATGCTGCGATTCATGGGGCTGCAGAGAGTCGTACACGACTGAGCGACTGAACTGAATTGAACTGAACTGAACTGAAGGTCTAATGACCTGATTAAAGTACAAGAAGGCCCGATTTTTCAAAACTGAGGCTGCCAACATTTTTGGATCATTACAGACTTCAGTAGAATATTTTTAAGCAAGTAGCCAAAAACCTGTAAATAGATTACTAGTAATATAAAAATTAATATAAATGTATATAAAATATATATCCATGTATATTTTACATGCTGTATATTTATATTAATACTGTATTACATATATTTTAAAACATGCACACACAGAAGTTTTTAAAAGATGAGTTAAAGATTTAAAAAAACAAGTTCTATTTTTATTTTTTACTTTATTAATTTTTTTGACGTTGCCATCCTTGCAGGATCACAGTTCCCTGACTTGGTATTCAACCTGTGCCCCTGCAGTGGAAGCACAGACCACTAGGGAAGTACCCTCAAACTCTAGTTTTAAACATCTTGCTAATGCTGGTGGCTCTATATTATTATTAGCTATATGTTAAGGTACCATATACAGGTAATGCAAGGCTCACTGTTCGTGATACCAGATGCAAATCCATGGTTCAAGAGGACTTAATGGATAATTTCATACTGTTTTGATGGACATCCACACTGGCATTGTTTTTATCTCGTGACATGGGTGGCAGAACTCATTAGCAGGACTGATGTCACCTCCACCTTTTTCACATTTTTTTGGCCAGACTTGCAATACCACTATCGTCTTTAAATCATAGCTCTTCTGTAGTAATCTTTTTGGTCATTTGCTCATTTTGTGAGGGCTGATTTGGCTGAAATTTCTATCACGAAATGTTATCAGTTCACTTCCCTAGCACTAGTGAACTGTGGCATGCCTTGGGCCACTAGAAGGAAACAAGTCAGTCGCAGTGCCACTGGGTTGCAGAGATCTCTCATTATCTCTCAAGATAACGCCTGTCCCTCAGGACACCTCCATCAGGTTCCACATCCTGAGACCCCAGACTGTGGAGGTAGAGAGCAGGCCCTGCTGATCTTGGTGAAGCTGACCTTATCAGCTGTGCTCATTTGGCCCAAGAGGTGATGACCTGGGAGAGAGGGTGATGTGCTGGAAAACAGGAAGGGGAGGAGCTGATAAGGGAAACACCACCAGGGCCAGAACAGCAGCAGGTAAGGCCCAGAGCCTCCTTCTGCTTCTGCTCATTTGGCAAAATTGAAACCGGCACTGGGAATCCAGAGCTCATTAACAGGCCATCCACCATATGGATCCTGGGCACATTTCCCATTGGCGATATGCTGTCCATTCGCTGACACAAATGGCCACAGATCATCACTGTCCACTCCACAAAGGCTTCTTCCCCCATCTGATCACTCCCTGGGGAGACCTCGTCTCTAGGGTGGCTGGAAAGATGAGGTCACTGCAGTCTTCCTCCATCTTCATCCCACCCCGCCATGTGCCCAACAGGCTGCCAAATCCTTTGTAAGTATCAGCCCCGCTGAATTATTAGGGTCCTTCTGGGGGCACATGAGCACACAAGAGCCCTGAGCAGCCCAGACACCTCATCTAGACATTCCAGGCTGCTAATCAAGCACTTTGTCATCTCGGCCACGGTCCATGTGTGCTGTGCTTTGATGTGGTAATGCTGATGTGGGAACACGTGCCATTCTGAGCAGTAAGCTGTATGCTGGCTGGCCCCAGCTTCTCTACATTACCTGGTCAACCAGACAGATCCTTCTGGTGGATGGCTTCATCCTGCATCTTTACCTGGCTTTATCTACCTGGCTGATCCCTTCCAATACTTAGCCTGTAAGTCTCGCTTAATCTCTACATTCTCCTGGGTCAGTGTTTCTGCTCCTCAGACTAGAATATATCCCCTTGCTGTGTGTTCCCTAGGTATCTTTCTCTTCTCTAGCAGAGCACTCACCACTCTGCACTGTAATTTCTGGTTTTTTGTCTCCATCCCTTACATTTTCTGAGGTTGCGGACTTTTCCTGTCATTCCTGTTTGCTCTGTGCGTCGCACAAATGACCGGACATGGCAGGCCTGCAATCCTATTTGATGACTCTGTTTGACAGTACTGCAGTGTTGGCAAGAGTGTGGGGAAACAGACATTCCCTCATGCCTTTTGCGAGTTATAAATTGGGGTACACTCTTTGGGGCCTCCCAGTTGGTATTAATGGTAAAGAATTGGCCTGCCAGTGCAGCAGACCAAGGGGCACGGGTTGGATACCTGGGTTGGGGAAAATCCCCTGTGGAGTAGGAAGTCACAATCCACTCCAGTGTTCCTGCTTGGAAAATTCCATGGACAGAGAAGTCTGGTGGGCTATAGTTAGTGGGGCAACAGAGAGTCGGGCACAACTGAGCGAATGAGCACATACACTCTTTAGGGGACAGTTTGGTAGTATCTGTCAAATTTCAGTTTTCATTCAGCAAGGTAGTTTTTTGAAATTTATCCTATTTACATACACAAACATGCAAAGAAATAAACTTAAGGTAATTCACAGAGGCATTGTTTATACAGCCAGGGAGTGGAGACAATCTAAATAAAGACATGTACATAGTGTATGTGGCTATGAAAACAAGAGGGAAGTCAGTATGTGGTGCTACAGACTAATCTCCAAATATCCTGGTATTTCAAGCAAAGTGAAGAGCAATATATATCCAACTACGTTCTTTTTCTCTCTTTTTTTTGAGAGATATATTCAAATATGTTTGTACATACTATGTCGGTACCTCCTAAGAATATCCAGGCAAGAATACACAACACATCAAAAACAAGGTTTTTCTCTGGTAAAAGAAACTAAAGTTAGGTGGGTGGGCTCATTCATTTTAATTATATATCCATTTAGATTATTTTTTTAGTATATGAATGGGCTACTTTTTAGTTAGCAAGACTAATAAAAATGAAACATAAAAACACAAATAGAACCAACGAAATACTATTACATGAAGGAACACAGCACCAGAATCTGTGAATGTGGCTGTGTCCTGCTAAACTTGGGAAGAATCAAGCATAGAAACACTTATTCAAGGGGTCCAAGGAATCTCCCCCATCCAGGCGGAGGGGAGTCTCGGGGAGAATGGCTCCATGTGTATGTATGGCTGGGTCACTTTGCTGTGCACCTGAACCCATCACAACCCTGTTAACTGGTTGGCTGCCTGCTCAGTCACTAAGTCGTGACTGACTCTTTGCGACCCCATGGACTGTATGTGTAGCCCACCACACTCCTCTGTCCATGGGATTTCCCAGGAAAGAATACTAGCTGCTGCTGCTGCTGCTAAGTCGCTTCAGTTGTGTCTGACTCTCTGTGACCCCATAGACAGCAGCCCACCAGGCTCCCCCATCCCTGGGATTCTCAAGGCAAGAACACTGGAGTGGGTTGCCATTTCCTTCTCCAATGCATAAAAGTGAAAAGTGAAAGGGAAGTCGCTCAGTCGTTTCCGACTCTTCGCAACCCCATGGACTGTAGCCTACCGGGCTCCTCCTTCCATGGGATTTCCTAGGCAAGAGTACTGGAGTAGGGTGCCATCACCTTCTCCAAGAATACTAGAGTGGGTTGCTATTTCCTTCTCCAGAGGATCTTCCTGACTCAAGGACTGAACACGTATCTCCTGCATTGGTAGGTGAACACTTTACCGCTGAGTCACCTGGGAAGCACCATTAATTGGCTATTTGTTGTTGTCGTTCAGTTGCTAAGTTGTGTTTGACTCTGCAATCACATGGACTGCACAGCTTCACTCTGCAACATACCAGGTTCCTCTGTCCTCCACTATCTCCCAGAGTTTGCTCAAATCCATGTCCACTCAGTGGGTGATGCTATCTACCCATCTCATCCTCTGTTGCCCCTTGTTAAAAAGGTCACTTCTGTCACCCAGCTGTGCCTGTGGAGGTGCTGCCAGCAGAGGGCGCCCGCCCCGCCAGCACTAGGGCCAGGCAGGCCAGCTCCACTGCAAGGTGGAAAGTCTCTTTGGCAGGAAGGAAGGGTAAACTGCTGTTTGGCGGAATCTGTAATGAAATTGGAGGAGAGTATAATTTGTTAAGAGATTAATGGCTGTGAGGGGCTGTGGCAAACTCACGGTCTTCACCCCAATAGCAGAGGAGTTTTATTTTTGCATAAGAACAAAATGGTGTAGTAAAAATAGCCCTAGAGATGAGGTGACATCATTCCTGGCAAGTCACTTACCTCCTCTGGGCCCAAGAACAGAGGAGGGTAGTAACTGTGCCCTCTCCCTAGGGTTCAGATGGAGCATCAGTGAGGGGCTGTGGCCTGGCCAGTGGAAAACATGCAGCAGGGTTTGGCCCCGAATGAGGGGCGGCTGTGTGTGCGCACAGGCGCGCACTGGAGGATCCTGCCTTCCCCAGCAGTCAGTTTTCTCATCTATAAAGTGAAAGGCTTTGACGAGACCAGTGGGTTTTAACTTTTCTGAGTGGAAACAGTTTTAGGAAGCTGGCGAACACTTGGATTGGCAAGCATTAATACGTCCCCCGCCCCAACATCTGTAAACAACTTCGAGAGGCTCCCGAGGCCCATGGAAGGGCTCGGGTTGATGCTTCCTGAATGTGAAGCTGCTAACGCTAATATCCTAGGTCTCTGAGACACTCATGATTCCTGATTCGAGTCTTCATGGAAAAAGAAAGGTTTGAAGAAAAAGAAAAGACAGGCTCCTTCCCCCACTCTGTGTGTCTCTTTCCCTAGGGATGGAAATGAGTATTTGTCATTTCACAAAGAAAACAGGTGAACCTCTTCTTACTTTAATCCCCCTTCTTTTTTCTGTGTGTGTGCTATTAGTCTTGTTTACTTTTTGCCTTATTTCCATCTGTGGTCTACGTCCTAGTAATATGATTCTATATAATTCTATAGATGAAAACCAGTTAAAGGAAATGAAAAAACAAAGGTGTGAAAAGAAAGTCTGGTTACTGTGCTCTTCCTGGTGTTCTTAGGCGTGTACCACATGCATACCTTGAGGTACTCTGTCCCTATCCTACAGAGACGATGTGTCAGAGGCTTGGAAAGGTGAAATGTCTTGGTTTGTGTCACACAGCTTTCAGGAGGGATTATGCATTCAACCAGAGCAAATGAAATTTACTAAGAGTCTGTGTGCTGGGCTCTAGGGATAGGTATAGGGTGGTGAACAAAACAAGGTCCAGTTTCATGCTCATGGTCTCTTGCAATGAGAAGAGGGATGGGGGCAGGGGCAAAAAGTGGGTAGGGGATTGAGAGGTACAAACTACTATCTATAAAATAAGTAAGACACAGGGCTATACTGTACAACATCAGGAATATATCCAGTATTTTATAATAATTATAAATTTGAGTATAATCTATGAAAACACTGAATCATCATGCTGTACTCCTGAAACACAATACTGTAAACTGACTACCCTCTAATATTTTTAAAAAGGACAAAATTGCTTTCTGTCTCCTTGGAATTTTTACAGTCCAGTGTGGGAGACAGAAGCCAGAATTTCTGTAAATTCTCTCAGTGATAAATTCTGGAGGCTGTGAACAGGGAAGAAACTGAAGGGGTAGAGGGAGGATGGGCAGTCCACAAAGGGCTCTCCAAGGAGGCAGTGGCATTTATTAGAGAAGCAAGCAGCCTCTGGGAGGGCTGGGTCGTGGGAAGAGGGTCCCAGGCAGAGAGAAAGCCTCCTGAGATGAGAAAGAATTTGGTGTACTTGAGGGACTGAAACCTGGCCAGTGATGCCGGTGCATCTGGATGAGGGGCGGGGTGACAGAAAGTGAGGCGGCTGGGGAGGTGGGCAGAGGCCAGATCACACGTGCCTCTGTGTGTTGTGCTACAGCTCTGATTTCACTATGGAGTCATGGAAGCACTGGAGGCCAGCAAGGAACAAAGTCAACTGGAGTTCTGAAAATACTAGCTGTTTGCTGCAGAGGCAGTCAGTAGAGGAGATGAAAGAATAATTATTCATAAAAGAAATGATTCAAATAAGAACTATTATCTCAGTGGTACTCACAGGGATTGGTAGCACCCCTTGAGATGCTTCAGACACGTGGGGGGACATTTTTTGGTTGACAGAACAGTTGGTGCTGGCCTCTGCTGGTACTGAATGGGCAGGGCCCAGGGCACTAAGCATCCAGCCACAAGTGAGCTGTTCCTCTATAATGACGAATCGTCCTGCATTCCGCCTGACTGTTGAATACGCCCATCAGATAGGAACGAAGGTAGAAAACACTGCGGATAATCAACTGAGTCTAGATCCTAAATCTTTTCCTAGGAGTATTCTCTAACTGTGTTTAGCACTTTTGCAGGGAGCACTTACCCGTCCCAGCTCCTTGTCCTCCAAGGCCAGGACTCCCGTGCTCTCCGTGAACAGCTTCACCTTCACAGCCGGCAGTGCGTGGGTTGTAGAGAAGTCACCCTGGGTGCCCCAGCTGTGGACAGAATCAGAGAGGTCACCGTGGAGCCCTCCACTGTGACAAGGCTCAACTTAGCCCTGCCTCCTTCTTGGGTTGGGTGAACACAGGGTTAACCCGAGGCATCATCACTGGCTGTCACATCCCTCTTTCCTCCCTTCCCAAGCTGCCAGAATGACAAAAAGTGTTAATTAACTTGTTAGACAAATGCAAGACAGATGCTCAGAAAGTTGCCAGGGGTCTTCACAGAGCACTAGAAGGAATCACTTGGAATTAGCATGAAATCAAGTTGGTGAGAACTTTGTCCCATGCACTTGCTTTCCCCACGAACTACTCCAGGGTAACTGCTAACATTTCCTTGTAGCCTGTGAATCAATCCTTAGTGCTTGGAAACCGCTGCTCTAGATTCTGAGATGGCACTTCCTCTGGCTGGAGCTAACATATGACTTTACAGTGAGACCTCACTAGTAGTGGGGAGGGAGGGAGTCCTATTTGCACTGACATTCACAGATATGTTGACTAGAGCAATGGCTGGAACTCAGGCCTGCTAAAGAGGAATGAAGGTGAAGATGTGATGAGGGAAACCCCCTTCCCCACTCGCCAGTCTCTGGGAACCATAGCGGATCTCCGGAGAGGGGAGCCCCTGGCTTGCCTGGCATCTGCCAGTCTGGGTTGACATGAGCCCCTGACGTGCCCCTGACATGTGACCTTTTCATTCATTCACATGGTTCTCACAGATTTACTTCCATCCACTCTGCACCTGAAATAGTGTGATCTTAAAGTGCTGCGTGGATTACAGTGAGCTGCTGCCCTAAACCCTTCCACGGCAGCTGCTCCGCTGCACCGGGGGCCATCCGGACCCTGGGGTGGGCTCCCAGGCATCCTCCAGAGGCTCACGGGCTCCTCGTCATGCTTCCTCCGGGCTGGCGCCTGCACGGCCCCCTCTGCTGGCAATGCTTCTCTCCACCCTACTCCTCACCTGGCTGACTCTTCGGGGCTCAGCTTAAGTAGCTTTCCCAGAGAGTATGTCCCTTGAACTCCCAGTCTCAATTTGGTTCCAGTGTTAAACTCTCTTGAATGTATTGTTTAATTTTCTATCCTAAGAATCACAGGTTTGTAATGACTGATTTACTGTGGTGATTATTTAGTAACTGGATCCTCTCGTATTCTGTAAGCTCCGCAAATGCACGACTGCGTATTTTGTTTATCTTGCATTACCACAGTACTTAGCACACAAGAGAAACTTAACAAATGTTTGTTGAATAAATAAATTATGCAAATATATATTCTTCTAGGAAATAGGAATAGATATAATTTTGTACAGAAACGTTTCTCAGTTTGCCCATGTAATGGTCAATTTCCATATTATAGATTATTCACTGAACTTTATTTTTAATGATTATAACATTATGGATGCATCATAATTTATTTAACCATTGTTCTATTACTGAGATTGGGTTGGACATTACTTTTTAACTTTATTTCTGTGTATTTCCTTGGGAATCAGGGAGTTAGATGGGAGCTCATTTCTTCACTCACTCATCAACACTCCCCCTACAGTCATCAATGATGACTTTCACGGCTTGGAAGTGATCATCTATTTCCAAAATGCTTTCCATGCAGGTGGTGACTGTCCTCCTACCATACGGGAAGGAAAGCGCAAATCACAAGGCTTTTTGCCTCCTCTGGGTGTCCCTATTCTTTTTTATTCTGGCCAGTTTCGCCATTCTTGTTTTCATGGGCATTTCTGTGGTAAACGGCAGGCTTGACTGTGTCACTCTATGTATGCTGGCTGTTTGTGTTTCTTCATTTGTAAATGATGGAACCCTGGCTTCTAATCTCGTGGTTGTACACAATAGGCTAAATCTCACTAACTTAACTCAGAAACATGAGGTACCTAGAGAGCTGGCAAGAGAGCACGAAATGCAGACAAGGGGACGTCCAGCTCCGCGGGGATCCAAGTGTTTGGGAACCACTGAGGAAACACCGCAGTCACAGAGAGAAAGGCCGAGGACATGAAGAGGACATGAGACAGGACAAGCAGCAACAGGTTTCAAATGCAACGGCAAAATGTGAGATGTACAGACGGAAGCATTTGGTCATCATTTTGGTCATCACTACTGCAGCTACTCTCAAGCTCCTAAGATGGGGAGCCTCTGTCCTAGCAAAGGCAATATGACAAGGCGTAAGGTTGTGAACCCAACATTCTTCATTCAAATCCTGTCAAGTCACTGACAATTGTAGGACTTGGGCGAGTCAATGTCCCTGAGCTTCAGTTTTCTTAGCGATAAAATAACACAATTTCAGAGACTAGTTATAAACAGTAAATGGCAGCAGGCTTGGGACAGGGTAAGAGACCCTCGAACTTTAACTATCTTCCTTCCCCAAATAAGGATACATAGATGTATTCTAGAAACCATGACACTCACTGATCTTTTGCATTATTTATTCAACATATATATATTAAGCTCTTATTAAGTATCTGACCCTTTGCTGAACAAACAAGAGTGACTTTATCCTTCCTACTACACAAAGCAAAAAGTACATACTGTGCCCATTTCAAAGATGAGAAAACTAAAGAACTTCAAGATCTTGTCCATTTTATTCCAGTGAACTGAGATCAGTCAGTTTGGGCTGGAACCCAAATCTCTTAATTCCCATTTATAGCTCTTGCTGCTATTAATGTTATATTCAACAACAAGAACTATTAACAATTTTGCAGTGATCATTACTCTTTATGATTAATTGTGGTATGAATTTCCTTGCACATTTATCATGCTTAGTCAAGGAAATAAGGAAGATTCCTGCTGGAAACCAAGAGTGTTCTAAAATGAGGTGCTCTATCACAGAGAGGCCTTAATCCCAGGTCCCAGGCATTCCTCACACTGGACCCTGGGACACTGTCCTGGACACTGGTGTGTAAGGATTTTTCTGGCCTGTTTGGTGGGCATGAACCCAGTCTGCCTGGGCCCCTGGTGCTACCCAAGGCTGCTTGGCTCATGAGGCATTCAACATGACTCAGACCGTGGGGCACAGCAAGGTCTCTGAGACCTCATCAGCTGGATGGAGTTCAAGCTGTTGGAGTCTGTCCTGACAACTCTGTCCCTTTGACCAGTGACTTCCTTTCCCTTCCACCAGGCTTACAGCTGTGCCCCTGGCTTTCTACCATGACCCTTGGCTCACCTCCAGTTGCTTGGTTTCTACCGACCCACAGCTTATCCCCCAGATTTCAAAATGGCGACCCGGCCCAGTGGAGCAGGAAAAAAGAGAAAGGCCTCAGTGTAATCAGGACTAGCTACGTTATTTCCAGGGTCTGGCGCAAAGTGAAAACGTGGGCTTTTTGTTCAAAAGGCAGGAAAAAGTGCTAAAGACACTAAAATACAGTGTTTTCCTTCCTCTGAGTATTTCCTCTGTTCAAACGCACGCATGTTATTCCATAAGACCCCACTTAACTGACTCAAGGTCAAAGATAGAAGAATTAAGAATTTCAAGATAGGAATGAAGAGCAGGGATGACACCAAATGTCTGCGTGTGGGGCCTGTGCAGCCACAGGGATCACAAGCGCATGAATCAGGCTCTGAGCCCAAGGCCACCCAGTCTGTTCAGCGTGGTCAGAGGACGGGTGATGGTGGTGGTCGGGGGGAAGGTCGTCACAGTCGTAAGACTCTGTGAAAACTACTCCTAGCTCCTGTTGGCAATGCTTCCTATTAGGAGGTGCCCCAAGGAGATTTACTCATCAGCACCTTCCCTGCCCCTCTCCCCTCTGGAAAAAAAGTCATGGAAATGTTCACGCTTTGTCTTTTTCCAACTATGATAAAGACCTGACTATAACAAAAACAGCTAATATTTCTTGAGAGCTTACTATGTGCTGGTCACACATTCCTAAGGTCATATGTGTATTTTTCAAGCACCCTGGCCATCCTGTGAAATGCTTATAAGGATCTCCCCGCTAGTGACAGATGAGGAAACTGAGGCTCAGAGGGGATAGTAACGTGTCCAAGGTCACAGAGAGCAAATGCATTCTGGCTCCACCACCCAAACTTTTAGCCATGCCGCCAAGCTGCCGTCCTCCCAAATGCCACCAACTTACTTCTTGGTGTCAGGATCCTTTTAACATCAACTACCTCTGTAACTCAAAGGCAGAGTTCAGTTTCAGAAAGGATGAAACCACTCTGAATTTATTTCACATGCTCAACATGCTTCACAGAGTGCTTCATAACCTGCAGACAAATCAGTCTGTGGTGGAACCGGGTCTTTTTGGTGGAGTCAAACATTGATAAATGAATCTGTTTCTCATGATTGCCTTCTTCTCTGCTCATTTCTTTTCCTTTGTTGAGAACTGACTGTGGCTATTGAGATTAATACCTTTTCTCAGAGTTTCACAGGACTGAAATAAAATTCCACTTTGATTGGAAAAGACCAGAAGTTGATAATATTTATGGCAAGCAGCAGTTGGAAAGGTTAACTAAGTTCTCCTTGAACACAGGATACATAAAGTCAAGTGGGTAAGGTGGCCCTCTTCTGAGATCTTATCACACCTGCTACTGTACTCACACTGTACAACCAGCTTACAAAACACTAAAAACAGTCACCAATTGAGTGCTTATTTTGCCAGGTTCTGGGCTGAGCATTTTTCATGGATTATCTCATTTAATCCTTCTTACAGTTCTGTAAGGCATATCCTGCGATTATTGCCACTTGATCAGTGGATAAACTATGACTCGGAGAGGTTAAGTAACTCAGCCAGGGTTTCAGGCTATCCCAGAACTGGGCTTCAAACTCAGAGTTTCTGATCCTGAAACCCATGCATCAAACCATAGAGCCTGACCGCTTCTCCATGACTCACCTAGCTGTGTTAGAACTGACAATCATCTGTGTGTCTAGCTCCCTCTCTAGATGAGTATCTTGGGGCAAGGAACATGACTTAAAAAAAAAATCTACTGTATCAAACACAAGGCCCAACACACAACAAACATTTGTTTAAGGACTAGGAAGATGTGACAAATTCAGAAGAGTCATGTCACCAGATTGAGGGGATTTTTGAAAAGATCAGACACAAGAGATACCCAAGGGTGTGACTGCCCCCTCTAAACCAAAAAGAGGGCTTTATCTCCTTGAGGATTAGCTGTGTTGTTAGAGCACCAACACCCTGAAGTGTAACACGGTGTCTGGGAACATGAAGAGGGAACCCAAAAGACATAGCAGCAAGGACAGCACTCTGATGAGCAAGGAGCAGGTCTCTGAAGGTCAAGAGTGGTTGGCGCATGAGGACAAGGCCTGGAAGCAATGTGGGTGCCGAGAGTATAATGCTGGAAAGTGTCACTGAGTTCCAGATGAACTACTGTCATTAATTTTGGTCTTTTCAACCAGAAGCAACACAAGCACAGACTGCGCAGATGCAATCACCCACAGTGGCGCCTCCAAATATAAAGGAATGTGTACTGAGACATGTATGCTCACCCCAAATCAAATACCTCTTGCAAGAGGGTGGAGAACAAAGAGAACAGCTGAATAAACTCTATGTGCCTCGGTGCTGGATGAAGCTCTGACTTCCACTGCTTAGGATGCAGACCTATACTTTGCCCTCCTGTACTTAGAGAACACTTGCTGAATGTCTACCACATGCAAATCACTCTGCTAGGTGCTGCTGTGGATCCAAAGATGAACGAGGTATCAGTGCTGACCGTAAGATGTTATATTCTAGGGTGATGTCATGTCCAGAAATGACAACAGTTGTTGTGTGTGAGTGGGAGTCTCAACTTTCACATCTGTAACTGGGGATAAGAACAGTACTGATCCTAGAGGGTAGATGGAAGGGTAAGTAGGAGATAAGCTACTTGCATACACCATGTTCAACTCAATACTCAGCACATGGAAAGCACCAAAAAAAGAGTAAGCTTTCCATGTTAGGATTATAGATCACCGGTTGGTAAACTAAAGTCTATGGGCCAAGTCTGGCTAACTACCTGCTTACATATGGCTGATGGACTAAAAGTGGTTTTTACATTTTCAAGTGGCTAAAAATAATCTAAAGAAGAGTTATATTTTGGGACACATGAAAATTAGATGAAATTAAAATTTCAATGTGTTACAATAAAGTTTTATTAGGACACAGCTACACTCATCCATTTACAAACAGCCTTCTGCACTTCAAAAGCAGAGGTGAGTAGTTACGACGGAGACCTTATGGTCAACAAACTTCAATTATTTACTTTCTGGTTCTGTACTGAAAATGTTTGCTGACCCCTCCTACACACACAGTTCAATCACTAGCTCAGCCCAAGGGAAATGTTTTTAGCTTCATTAGCAGATTAGGAGTATGCTCACCAGAGCACATCCACAAAGATAAACTGTAAACACACACTTACAAGGAGCGCTCGGCGCATGCTGCTTTAACATGCTGCTCGAAATCCTTCCCGGAGCTCTTGCTAGGGCTCTTGGTATACAGGAAACCTGGGGATTGGGTATCACTGTGTTTCAGACACGTGGTGCCCAAATGCTGCTTTCAGATGCACTTGAGCTGGCTGAGTCATTCAGACACACTACATCATTATTAATATCAAATAATAAACAAGAGTAGCAGATAATTCATATTTGAGGAAGGATGGAGATGACTTTTAAAGTCACAGCACGTTATTTTTCCGAACCTGTTAAGAGAACAGCTGAATAAACTCTATGTGCCTCGGTGCTGGATGAAGCTCTGACTTCCACTGCTTAGCATGCAGACCTATACTTTGCCCTCCTGTACTTAGAGAACACTTGCTGAATGTCTACCACATGCAAATCACTCTGCTAGGTGCTGCTGTGGATCCAAAGATGAACGAGGTATCAGTGCTGACCGTACAGATGTTATATTCTAGGGTGATGTCATGTCCAGAAATGACAACAGTTGTTGTGTGTGAGTGGGAGTCTCAACTTTCACATCTGTAACTGGGGATAAGAACAGTACTGATCCTAGAGGGTAGATGGAAGGGTAAGTAGGAGATAAGCTACTTGCATACACCATGTTCAACTCAATACTCAGCACATGGAAAGCACCAAAAAAAGAGTAAGCTTTCCATGTTAGGATTATAGATCACCGGTTGGTAAACTAAAGTCTATGGGCCAAGTCTGGCTAACTACCTGCTTACATATGGCTGATGGACTAAAAGTGGTTTTTACATTTTCAAGTGGCTAAAAATAATCTAAAGAAGAGTTATATTTTGGGACACATGAAAATTAGATGAAATTAAAATTTCAATGTGTTACAATAAAGTTTTATTAGGACACAGCTACACTCATCCATTTACAAACAGCCTTCTGCACTTCAAAAGCAGAGGTGAGTAGTTACGACGGAGACCTTATGGTCAACAAACTTCAATTATTTACTTTCTGGTTCTGTACTGAAAATGTTTGCTGACCCCTCCTACACACACAGTTCAATCACTAGCTCAGCCCAAGGGAAATGTTTTTAGCTTCATTAGCAGATTAGGAGTATGCTCACCAGAGCACATCCACAAAGATAAACTGTAAACACACACTTACAAGGAGCGCTCGGCGCATGCTGCTTTAACATGCTGCTCGAAATCCTTCCCGGAGCTCTTGCTAGGGCTCTTGGTATACAGGAAACCTGGGGATTGGGTATCACTGTGTTTCAGACACGTGGTGCCCAAATGCTGCTTTCAGATGCACTTGAGCTGGCTGAGTCATTCAGACACACTACATCATTATTAATATCAAATAATAAACAAGAGTAGCAGATAATTCATATTTGAGGAAGGATGGAGATGACTTTTAAAGTCACAGCACGTTATTTTTCCGAACCTGTTCCACAGCATTACTGCTTTGAAAATGAATGCTTTGATCTGGGATGGGGTAGTATAGGGGAGAGGGATGTGCTTGGATGGAGGAAGGGAGGAATCTATGGGCAAAGCCACCTTCTACTATGTGCTCAGAGAGCATCTGCTCCGTTGCAGTCCCATCTCTGTTTACTATTTAAAGCCTCTTATTTGCGGAAGCCTCCTCAGACCATATGTTATCAACAAATGTTACTAATCAAATACACACAGTAATTTTCATTAGAATTTCCCCCACCCCCCTCATGAACAAAAAACAACATTTGCCACAAAGGAATATACCTCCCAAAATGACAGTAAACATCCACTGCAAACCTCTGACAACAGAATGATATTTATGAATGCGTATGTGAGTAAGCCAAGAACACATCCATGTTAGGCAAATAAGGACCCTTAGAGAATAGGATTTTGTGCAGTTTGGTGCTGGGGGTGGGGGGGGGATGATGTCATTAGTTGCCATGGCAATGCTCAGCATAAGGCCATCATTCATGCCATGGAGACTAGATTTGCATTTATTCAAGGTATAGGGCTCATGCGAGCTGGGTGTTAGATTGGTGTGGTTCGTAAAATTAACTGTCGGCTCTAACAAGGGAGAAGTGTCATCTCAGGGAATGAAAGTCCCTTGGTCTTGCTGCTAAGAGGGATAAAGTTATTAACTGCCTGGAGACAACTACATTAAAATCTTTTGGCCTGCCTTTCAAGGCAGACAGCATGCTATTCTACATCGAGCGAATCAACTGTACACCATGTGTATTTCATGCAAACTAATTGATAGGATGTGACTTGGGGCCTTTAATGGACTAAAGCTAAACTCCCTCTTGCCTACACAAATGAGGTGTCTGCTTTGTAGAAATTGGGTTGTCCAGGAGGCAGAGGGATGGAGGCTCCAACCTGCCTACCTGACATTTCCACCGCAACAGTTCCTCTCCAGGAATCAGAAATCCAGTGTGTCCAAACTTCAACTTTCTCCCCTCAAATCTGTCCCACTAAGGTGTCCCCAGTGCAGTCAAAGAACTGCCAGTCACTCAGAAAAGAAAGGTTAGAAGTGCCAGAAAGAGGGTGGATGAGTGGACAGTTAGAACTTTACCAAGAAGCAATTAATTACCCGTACTTCTTTATTTGGTTTCTTGTCTGTCTCCTACAAGAATGTAAACTTCCCCCAAGGGCAGGGTTCGTGCCTGTGCACCCACGATATCTAAGGATGGCTGTATCACTAACACCAAGCACAGCGCCTGGCACGTGATGCATGTCCAGTAAGCATTTCCTGAAGGAATGGATTCAATGAATTGTAACTTTATTCATACTCATGTGCACATCTGGAGATGAGATTCAAGTTGAAAGAGAAATTTAACAACGTTGGGTTCACCTGGACTTACATTCTTTGGCAAAGTGAAAGAGGAAGTACAGGAAAATTCTTTACCAAAAACTTTTAAGAGTGGGGACCAAGCCCATCCCTGGGCAGTCCAGTGTTTAGCTCTGCCCACTGAAGAAGGAGCACTGGATAAATGACTGGTGAATGAAGGCCAGAGGAGAGAGAGTACAAAGATCTGCCTATCAATCCTAGTTTTCTCATTAGCTATGTGACCCTGGACAAACCACTGGACAAACAATTTACTTATCTCTATAATAAGGGCAGGCAGCCTAATATTTTCTCATCCTAAAGATAAGAGCCTGGCTATATGATTTTGAGCATTTCCTTCTGATTCCTTAGAGTTTTCCTCTGCTTGTATTACCCTTTTGTTCTTGTATATTATCTACCTTTTTTTTTTTTGCTATTAGAGACCTTAGTATGTTAATTATAGTTGATTTAAATCCCCAGTCTAATAATTTCAACATCTTTACCATATCTGAGCTTCATTCTGATACTTGCTCTGTCTCTTCGAACTGTGTTTTGCATCTTCTCATCATTTTTGTTGAAAGTGACGTACTGGGTAAATGGAATCCCATGTGGCTCCAGGGGCAATTACTTTTCCCAGTCTTTACTCCAGTAGGCTATGATTCTCTGTGTCCATCTCTCTAAATTTGGGTCCAGTGGTTTTCACTGTGACTTAAATTCCTTGATGGATCTAAGGAGAGTTGCTGATTTTCTGTTTGTTCAGCCTTTATTATTTTGACAACAAAACCCATGCCTTCCAAGCTCTTTACATTCCAGATCAGAAACCAGATATCCATTAGAGCCTGGCTCTGTCAAGATCCTATCCAGCTGTGAGAATCGAGGCTGCATTCCTTATTGGAGGTTGACTCATAAGCAAATATATAGGTGGTCAAAAAGAGAATCTTAATGGGAAACCCAAGGCTGGAGTTAAGTATGAGAATGGTGTGGGATTGGGGTGGATGGGGTGGTATGCAGTGCTGGGGCTGTGGGGTGGTGTGAGCCTGAGGTGGGAGTCGCGGATTTTGCAGGGCTTGGAGGACATGTCAAGGACTAAATCACGAGATGACAATACCTCATATGACTTGAGTGTCAGGGTTGGAGTTTGTGGTGTGGAATAAAGATACCCTCTATCATGACGGAAGGGGGTGAGTTTCTGTCATTTGAAATGATGACTATCTACCCATTCTGAAGTTCTCCTGCATCTCTATCACCTAGCTGTCTTTCACTATCTGTTTATTCTAAGGTCCCACAGACCATTAGAAAAAGGGAACTGTTCACTGCATGGCAGACACCAAAAAGATGCTTGCAGGAGACTGCTGAGAATATGTTCGTCCACTTTCTTCTCTCTGTGACTCAGCCGACCAACGCTTATTTAATTCCCCACACTATGCTTTTTCCTATAATCGCTCTGGTAACCTGAGCTGGTTATTTATGTTGCAACCTGTGATTCTCATAATAACTAGGAGGGCCCGTGTCTTTAGAACTTGAACCTGCCTTAGGACACCTTGCAGCTTCCATTAGATTTACAGGTATACACAGTCAGGGAGACTAACGCTGTCAGAAAATCTGGCCAGGGGAATCACAAAATGCATTGCAAACCCCTTTGCACTCCAAGTTGGTTCCACTAAGAACCTGAACCAAATGATGAAAACAACTAGGAGAGACAGCAACAGACTGAGCTGACTGGGGCCCTGATGATCACTGTGGCCAAGCTCCTTATTTACAAATGAGGACGCCGGAGCAGTGGGGACAGATTCTGAAGTCAGACTGCTTAATTTCTATCATTTCACAGTTAATATATCAGGCAAATGAGTCTGTCTCTCAGAGCTCAGTTTTCGTGTCTATAAAACAGGCACATTATGACTATCCACCTATAGCGCTTCCTATCTGCCTGCCCCCAGTTAAGTGAGAGAAGCACTGAGAGCATTATCTGTGGCGTTCAGGATTAAGGAGCAGGCCTGAGAGTCCAGCAACCTGGGTTCCACACCCAGCTGAGCCACTGAGTGGCTACTTGAGTGACTTTAAAGAGTGACTGAATGTCTGTGGCCTCCCTTTTCTTACTTGTAAAATGAGCACATTAATAATGCTTCCCACTTAGCATCCCCTTGTTAGAATTAGGTGAGGAAAATGCTTCCCAGTCTAGTCATCAGTAAGACCTCCACAATTACTTAGGACATCTCAGAAATACACAACAGCACTCCAACTGCCAGCAGAATCAAACATCAGGTTATGAGCTGACCTTGCAAGTCTTTTCAAAACCATCTGGGCAATGACTTTTGTGTTTTCTCAGCCTGGGGACGATAAAACTGGGACTTGAATTTCGGTTGATTATTTTGGAAGCAATGGCACAGGACTGAGAGCTGAAAACACACTGTCATTTTCTCAGGAAGGGCCTGAAATACTTCCTCTTACCCTCATCCTATATACCATCCTTCTCTGGCTTTCTCTGGACCCTGGGGGCAGTGTATCAGACTATTATTCAAAGGGATTCACTCTATCCTGCCTTCTCAAGGAGAAAAGCTTCTTCCTGCCCCACTGGTGTTGGGTTTGTCCATGTGACTACTTGCCCTGGCCTCCTTCTGGGCAGAGTTTATAATTCCCAAATTTGACTTTGAAATTGCCCAGGTGACTTTCCTGGGCCAATGCGGTATTAGCAGATGTGATGGAATCAGGGGCTGGGTGATTGAATGGTTGGGCTTATTCTCCTGAGCCTCTGTCATCATGGTGAGTAGAGTTTCCTCCAGGTAGCTCTGGACCTTCAATCTGGATCCCACAGTGATCTACCTGGAGCAGGACCGAGCCCAACCCAGAGAGAGGATCCAAGGCCAACCAGATCCACAGCTGAAGCAGAGCCACCCAGCTGAGCTTGGTATGAACTGGCTAACCCCTGAGCAACATGCACATGAGTGAAAGAAATAAATGACTGTGTTTTCAGCTATTGAGTTTTGAGATAGTCTGTTACATGGCAACAGATCACTGATACAGTGCCTTCATCTGGCGCTTAATCACATCATCCTCGTTCTATTCTATGTCGTATAGAATGGTCTGGAGCCTCAGCTAGGACAGCACGTATGGGAGACCTCACACATCTCAATCCTTTCATATTATTAAAAAGTCTATTGCAGTCACTCAACAAATACCCATCTAAAAACCTTGTTGCTTTGAAAAAAATAGTTCCCAGCTCATATGTCCTCATAAAAGCACCTCCCTGTCTGCCAGTGTCAAATGAGGCTGTTTCTCCACAGTGTAAGAACTGGACTCAGGCCTGAGTGTGCTGGTGAAGGCTGCCACAGGCACTGACCAGGTCCCCTAGGGAGCAGGAGGGTCAGAGACTTCCTAAGGCCAAGGCAGGCAGCCTGTGTGTCTCACACCACCTGTGGTCAAGCGCTCCCAGGGGAAGACTTAACCACATCAAGGGCATTCCAGATTAAGCCTCCCACATGGAAGGCAATGAGCATCAAGCCAACCTCGGGGACACTTGAGTGCCCTGAACATTTGTGGCTCTGTCTGAGTGGGCACCCGAGCTGTGGAGGGCACACAGAGGCAGCACCAGGGGATCAGGGATGGCCACTGGGATCATCGGCTGCCCTCCAAGCGCCAGTCTCCCTGTGAGACTTCCCAGCAGCCTTTGATAGAGAGGACTGTGGGAGCTACTGGCGGCTTTGCTTCCCTGGGCTGGGTTCCCGTCATCCCACAGAGGGGGATCTCCGAGGACACCATTGTGAGCCGTGCTTGTCTCGTTCCCCCAGGGACTGGCTGGTGGATCTGCTCTTTTTTCTCTCTGTTTCACATTTGTGAGGAACCACCGGGAGTGGTCCCGAATGCCAGGAGTCTTAGAGGGAAACACTGAATAGGCCAGCTGGCCAAATGCCCTTCAGTAAGGACTGAGGTGTTGTCTTGGAGCACCGGGAAGATTGCTCTCAAGACCAAGTGCGATGGCACAGGTCCAGAGTGAAGCCAGTTCCTGAAAAGTGACAAATCTCATTTGTAGAGAAATATCACTGCCACTCAACCATCCCATGGATGGAGGAGCCTGGTAGGCTGCAGTCCATGGGGTTGCTGAGTCAGACACGACTGAACAACTTCACTTTCACTTTTCACTTTCATGCATTGGAGAAGGAAATGGCAACCCATGCCAGTGATCTTGCCTAGAGAATCCCAGGGATGGTGGAGCCCAATGGGCTGCTGTCTGTGGGGTCACACAGAGTCGGACACGACTGAAGCGACTTAGCAGTGGCAGCAGCAGCAGCCATCCAAGGTGTACTGACGCTGTCTTAGTGTGGGAAAACCCTGCCTGTGTTTCCACTCAAGCCTGGCTCTCCTTGCGCTGACCACAGGGGTCCTCTCAGGGCCCAGCTACAGTAATTTAGGAACTCCCACCCACACAAATACTAAACATACTGAAAGGATGCCTCCAGACCATCTTGCCAAAAACATACACAAAGCCGAATGAAAGCTGGATTGACTTGCTATCGACTAGTAATGGAGGGCAAATTTAAGAGACATGAAATTCAATACTACTTTTGATTTTATAATTATCTTCAATTTGGAGTTAAAATATTTCTTTTTGAGGTTTAGCTAATTTCTCATCCTCTTAAGGAACGTCTGGGTCCCAGGCACAATGCCTTCTGGGGTATAGCACATAAGATGACTCTGCTGGTTAGACTGTCTCAGGCCCAGATATAACTAGTATTTCATGACTGGCACTTGCTTTTCACTCTGAAATAATACATTTGGGGACTTCGCCAGTGAGTCCACTGGCTAAGACTCCACGCTCCCAATGCAGAAGGCCTAGGTTCAATATCTGTTCAGGGAACTAGATTCCACATGCCTCAACCAACAGTTTGAATGCCACAACTAAAGATCTCATGTGACTTTAGATGGAGCTGGTGCAGTCAAATAAATAAATATTAAAAATGATCTGAAAATAACAGTAATAATCAATTTGAAGTCCCTGCAATTGATAGGAGCCAGGATGAGCTTTAACCCCCACTCAATGCTGACTTGCACACATCCTTCCAGTACAAATCAGCTTCACATTATTTGCCCAGAAAAAGTAGGCAGGCAGATACTGTCATCATTTCGTCCTGCCTGCAAGGCCCATGTGCTCTCTTGGCCTAGTGCCACGAGAGACATAAACAAAAAGCAGGACACTTGGCCAGGTGTGCCTGAGATGCTCAAAGCGAGGCCGACCACTTGCCTCTGGACTGTTTTCTCACCGGCTCTGGGATTTGACAGTAACAAAATCTCATTCTTTAGCCCCCTGGATCGACAAAGATCGTAACAAATTTCAGGGCTTCAGAAGACTCACAAATATTACGTATCTTTTTATAATGGAATCTATTTTTGTCACACTAGCATAACTGAGTGCTTCCTTCCTGCGTCCTCTTCTGCCTTGTGTACAGACAGACACCAGCCTTGCAGTGATGCCCACCTGGGGCCCGTCAGCTCCAGAGCCTTCTCCATGCCCTCCACTGGCCATTTGGTAGGGGCTCTGTTTTGCTTTGTCAGGTTTCCACCACACTGAGGCTCAATGTATCGGAAAACAGAGTGCAGAAAATGTAGGTGAAGCCAGTGAGGACACCTAAAGGTGCTGTGGCTAGAAATGTGTGTTCAGATGGCTGTGTCATCATGGGCAAGATACACTGCCTCTTGGAGCCTCCAATTCCTCATCTGGTAGGATAAACAAAATACCTATCTCATAGAGTTGTTATAAAGAATAAACCATATCATTCAGGTAAAGCACCAGCATATGAACACATGCTTGGCTGAACAGTTAGCCACTGTTATTAACTGTGGGCTCCTGGATGTGGCAGGGGTTTAAAGGACCCTTTAGAAATTATGTGTTGAACTTGGAGGTTTTCTTGAAGAAGGCCGTGATTAAACCTTCCTTTGGCACACCTGGGTTGTCAGGAACAGCCAGCATCTACACACCGTAAACTTCGCTATACCTACACCATGATGGACTTGTTGCAAGTTTTTTTAACCAACATAACCACCGAGATTCACTCAGGCAGCAAGTGGAGCATGAGTGTCCCGTCCTGGCTCGCCTCCTGCCTCACGATGCCTCCTCAGTCCCCGTTGCTGCTGTTTTCATCTTCTCTCCAGACCTCAGCACAGCCAGGCTTTGGGCCATGGACCTCTTCTCTGTCTGTAGCAGTGGTTCTCGTGGGGATGGTTCTGAACCCCCAGGACACATTTGGCAATGACTAGAGACATTCTGGGTGGTCCTGAAGTGGTGGGAGCATGTACTACTGGCATCTATTGGGTAGAGGCCTGGGCTGCTGCTAAATATTCTGCAGTGCACAGAAGAAACCTTAACAACAGAGAACTATCCAGCTCAAAATGTCAGCAGCGCCAAGGCTGGGAAATCCTGGTCTACACCGGCCACACTATGAAGTCTCATAGGCAGCCCCAACTTAATACGTTCAACACTCAACTCCTAATCTTACCCATTCCAACTCAAATCAGCTCCCCTGAAGTCTTCCTCGGGTCAGCAATGGGCAAACCCATCCTCCCAAATGCTCTGGCCAAAAGCTTGGAGTCATCTGTGACTCCAGCAGATCTATTGGTCCCATCTTCAGAGAATAGGCAGAATCTCACCATTCCACTCATCCAACCCTGGCCCAAGGCACCGTCATCTCCTCCCTGACGTAGTACACTGCCTTCTAATTTGTTTTTCTTCAACCCCTGTATTCTCCAACGCACCCCCCCCCCCGGCCAAAGCCATAGTGATCTATGTTCTTTTAATTAATTTTTATGGGACTACAGTTGCTTTATGGTGTTGTGTTAGTTTCTACTGTATAGCAAGTGAATCAGCTCTATGTACACACATAACCCCTCTTTTAAAGATCTCCTTCCCATTAGGTGTCCACAGAGTACTGAGCAGAGTTCCCTAGCTATAGCGTAGACTCTCATTAGTGCTTTACTTTATACACAGTGGTGTATAAATGTCAATCCCGATCTCCCACTTCATTCCACCTCTCCCCTTTGGTATCCATAAGCTGGTTCTCTATATCTCTATCTCGCCATAGTGATCCTTTAAAATGCAAGACAGCTCTCATTATTTCTCTGCTCAAAACATTCCAGTGCTTCTCCAGCTCAGTCAAAATAACTGACAAAGTCTTCACTACGGCCTCCAAGGCCCTACCGGGGTTTGACTTGCGTTGCCTCTGATCTTGCCACTTTCATTTCCATTCACTCAGCTCTAGCCAGCGCAGTCTCTTTGCTGTTCTTTGAAAAGCCTGGCATACTTCCACCTAGCATCTTTGCATGTGCTGTTCCCTATGTCTGAAACATCTCCCCCTGTACACTGGATGAATTACTGTCTTGGTTTCTTCTAGGCTCTGCCCAAAGTCACTTTATCAGTTAAGACATCCCTGACCATCACATCTGAAAAAGAACACCCCCAGGCTCCTTATTCTCCTTCCCTGCTTCATTTTTATCTTCAGTACTTATTGCCACCTGACATATATTTCACTTTTGTTTGTTTATTGCTCATCTGCCCCCACTAGAGGCCACATCCTGTGAAGGAGAGTAGCTTTTGTAAGCTTTATTCTCTGCCATATCTGTATCAAGACTAGTGACCTACACATTTTACACTTCACAAATGTCTGTTGAATAAAGGATTCTGAAATACTGCTATTGATGAGTTCTGATTTCAGAATAACTTTCATTATCAATAGACTATTCCAATTACTCTAGGCCAGCTAGACATCTGTTCTGTGCTGGGTAACCAGGGAAAGCTACTAAAAATCTTTGGGCCTCAGCTTCCTTATCTGAAAACTCATCAGACTTTCCATTCATAGATTGCTATGAGATTCCATGAAATAAAACACATAAAGTATTTGACAAAGTGTCTATAACACATAAAACACTGAATAAACATAATAGGCATAGTGATAACACTGGAGCTGTATTTGGGGAGTTTCTCTAGTCTGTAGAGGAGCTCACTAGGAATTCCCCCTTTAGCTGCCCAACTGCAAAGACTTTCCTAGAGTGTTCAACCTGCCTCTTTCCCTACCCATCCCCTGACAAACTTTCTGGGTTAGGTCCAGGGTTCCCCTAGGTTTCTCAGCCCTCTGATTCCATGTACTTTAATCCAAATCAACTCAATAATAGATACGGGACCTAAGTGCTGTTGTCTACAACGGAGATGAATTACTGGGTGCCGGGCAGATGACTTCTGCCCTGGACTTGCAAGATGAGCGGGAGGAGCCATAACAGAACTGGGGACAGAAGGGAACTGACTGGACAGCTGCCCTTGCTACTCCCTCTGCGTTTTCCAGTAAATGACAGCAGGCTTATTCATTTGCTTCCATATTTATTTGTTGTTGCATTTTTGTTGTTGTTGTTCATTTGTTCATCCATTCACAAATTCACCAGCCACTCTATGTTGATCAGCATATGTGCCAGGCACTGTTCTAGGTTTGGGGCAAGAGTCAGTGAATAAGACAGAGAAGGTCCCCGCACTCACGAAGAAGGTTTCATCATTTGGGCCAGACAGATAATAACCAGATAAATAAGTGTGATGATTTCTGGGAAGGGCAGACACTGTGAAGACAGAATAGGGTCAGAACATGGAGAATGCTGGCCGCAGGGCTACATTAGGTTGGATAATCAGGGGACAGACTGAAGACACGGTGTTTGAGCTGAGACCAGAGGGGAGGGGTCTGCCATCAAGAGGCCCACATCCTTTTTCGTCCCCCTCCTCTAGTGAAGTAAAGGGAGAATGAGGTGGGGCACCACATCAGAACGGAGGGATCTAAGCTCTTGGTCTCCAGTTAATCCCTGGTACCCAGTATCCTGAAAATCACTGAGTAAATGAATGAGTCTGGTTTGATATCCC
>SJYC01055885.1:0-21866 GCA_006408675.1 Madoqua kirkii | reverse complement strand
CTTCCTATCTGCCTGCCCCCAGTTAAGTGAGAGAAGCACTGAGAGCATTATCTGTGGCGTTCAGGATTAAGGAGCAGGCCTGAGAGTCCAGCAACCTGGGTTCCACACCCAGCTGAGCCACTGAGTGGCTACTTGAGTGACTTTAAAGAGCTGACTGAATGTCTGTGGCCTCCCTTTTCTTACTTGTAAAATGAGCACATTAATAATGCTTCCCACTTAGCATCCCCTTGTTAGAATTAGGTGAGGAAAATGCTTCCCAGTCTAGTCATCAGTAAGACCTCCACAATTACTTAGGACATCTCAGAAATACACAACAGCACTCCAACTGCCAGCAGAATCAAACATCAGGTTATGAGCTGACCTTGCAAGTCTTTTCAAAACCATCTGGGCAATGACTTTTGTGTTTTCTCAGCCTGGGGACGATAAAACTGGGACTTGAATTTCGGTTGATTATTTTGGAAGCAATGGCACAGGACTGAGAGCTGAAAACACACTGTCATTTTCTCAGGAAGGGCCTGAAATACTTCCTCTTACCCTCATCCTATATACCATCCTTCTCTGGCTTTCTCTGGACCCTGGGGGCAGTGTATCAGACTATTATTCAAAGGGATTCACTCTATCCTGCCTTCTCAAGGAGAAAAGCTTCTTCCTGCCCCACTGGTGTTGGGTTTGTCCATGTGACTACTTGCCCTGGCCTCCTTCTGGGCAGAGTTTATAATTCCCAAATTTGACTTTGAAATTGCCCAGGTGACTTTCCTGGGCCAATGCGGTATTAGCAGATGTGATGGAATCAGGGGCTGGGTGATTGAATGGTTGGGCTTATTCTCCTGAGCCTCTGTCATCATGGTGAGTAGAGTTTCCTCCAGGTAGCTCTGGACCTTCAATCTGGATCCCACAGTGATCTACCTGGAGCAGGACCGAGCCCAACCCAGAGAGAGGATCCAAGGCCAACCAGATCCACAGCTGAAGCAGAGCCACCCAGCTGAGCTTGGTATGAACTGGCTAACCCCTGAGCAACATGCACATGAGTGAAAGAAATAAATGACTGTGTTTTCAGCTATTGAGTTTTGAGATAGTCTGTTACATGGCAACAGATCACTGATACAGTGCCTTCATCTGGCGCTTAATCACATCATCCTCGTTCTATTCTATGTCGTATAGAATGGTCTGGAGCCCTCAGCTAGGACAGCACGTATGGGAGACCTCACACATCTCAATCCTTTCATATTATTAAAAAGTCTATTGCAGTCACTCAACAAATACCCATCTAAAAACCTTGTTGCTTTGAAAAAAATAGTTCCCAGCTCATATGTCCTCATAAAAGCACCTCCCTGTCTGCCAGTGTCAAATGAGGCTGTTTCTCCACAGTGTAAGAACTGGACTCAGGCCTGAGTGTGCTGGTGAAGGCTGCCACAGGCACTGACCAGGTCCCCTAGGGAGCAGGAGGGTCAGAGACTTCCTAAGGCCAAGGCAGGCAGCCTGTGTGTCTCACACCACCTGTGGTCAAGCGCTCCCAGGGGAAGACTTAACCACATCAAGGGCATTCCAGATTAAGCCTCCCACATGGAAGGCAATGAGCATCAAGCCAACCTCGGGGACACTTGAGTGCCCTGAACATTTGTGGCTCTGTCTGAGTGGGCACCCGAGCTGTGGAGGGCACACAGAGGCAGCACCAGGGGATCAGGGATGGCCACTGGGATCATCGGCTGCCCTCCAAGCGCCAGTCTCCCTGTGAGACTTCCCAGCAGCCTTTGATAGAGAGGACTGTGGGAGCTACTGGCGGCTTTGCTTCCCTGGGCTGGGTTCCCGTCATCCCACAGAGGGGGATCTCCGAGGACACCATTGTGAGCCGTGCTTGTCTCGTTCCCCCAGGGACTGGCTGGTGGATCTGCTCTTTTTTCTCTCTGTTTCACATTTGTGAGGAACCACCGGGAGTGGTCCCGAATGCCAGGAGTCTTAGAGGGAAACACTGAATAGGCCAGCTGGCCAAATGCCCTTCAGTAAGGACTGAGGTGTTGTCTTGGAGCACCGGGAAGATTGCTCTCAAGACCAAGTGCGATGGCACAGGTCCAGAGTGAAGCCAGTTCCTGAAAAGTGACAAATCTCATTTGTAGAGAAATATCACTGCCACTCAACCATCCCATGGATGGAGGAGCCTGGTAGGCTGCAGTCCATGGGGTTGCTGAGTCAGACACGACTGAACAACTTCACTTTCACTTTTCACTTTCATGCATTGGAGAAGGAAATGGCAACCCATGCCAGTGATCTTGCCTAGAGAATCCCAGGGATGGTGGAGCCCAATGGGCTGCTGTCTGTGGGGTCACACAGAGTCGGACACGACTGAAGCGACTTAGCAGTGGCAGCAGCAGCAGCCATCCAAGGTGTACTGACGCTGTCTTAGTGTGGGAAAACCCTGCCTGTGTTTCCACTCAAGCCTGGCTCTCCTTGCGCTGACCACAGGGGTCCTCTCAGGGCCCAGCTACAGTAATTTAGGAACTCCCACCCACACAAATACTAAACATACTGAAAGGATGCCTCCAGACCATCTTGCCAAAAACATACACAAAGCCGAATGAAAGCTGGATTGACTTGCTATCGACTAGTAATGGAGGGCAAATTTAAGAGACATGAAATTCAATACTACTTTTGATTTTATAATTATCTTCAATTTGGAGTTAAAATATTTCTTTTTGAGGTTTAGCTAATTTCTCATCCTCTTAAGGAACGTCTGGGTCCCAGGCACAATGCCTTCTGGGGTATAGCACATAAGATGACTCTGCTGGTTAGACTGTCTCAGGCCCAGATATAACTAGTATTTCATGACTGGCACTTGCTTTTCACTCTGAAATAATACATTTGGGGACTTCGCCAGTGAGTCCACTGGCTAAGACTCCACGCTCCCAATGCAGAAGGCCTAGGTTCAATATCTGTTCAGGGAACTAGATTCCACATGCCTCAACCAACAGTTTGAATGCCACAACTAAAGATCTCATGTGACTTTAGATGGAGCTGGTGCAGTCAAATAAATAAATATTAAAAATGATCTAAAAATAACAGTAATAATCAATTTGAAGTCCCTGCAATTGATAGGAGCCAGGATGAGCTTTAACCCCCACTCAATGCTGACTTGCACACATCCTTCCAGTACAAATCAGCTTCACATTATTTGCCCAGAAAAAGTAGGCAGGCAGATACTGTCATCATTTCGTCCTGCCTGCAAGGCCCATGTGCTCTCTTGGCCTAGTGCCACGAGAGACATAAACAAAAAGCAGGACACTTGGCCAGGTGTGCCTGAGATGCTCAAAGCGAGAGCCGACCACTTGCCTCTGGACTGTTTTCTCACCGGCTCTGGGATTTGACAGTAACAAAATCTCATTCTTTAGCCCCCTGGATCGACAAAGATCGTAACAAATTTCAGGGCTTCAGAAGACTCACAAATATTACGTATCTTTTTATAATGGAATCTATTTTTGTCACACTAGCATAACTGAGTGCTTCCTTCCTGCGTCCTCTTCTGCCTTGTGTACAGACAGACACCAGCCTTGCAGTGATGCCCACCTGGGGCCCGTCAGCTCCAGAGCCTTCTCCATGCCCTCCACTGGCCATTTGGTAGGGGCTCTGTTTTGCTTTGTCAGGTTTCCACCACACTGAGGCTCAATGTATCGGAAAACAGAGTGCAGAAAATGTAGGTGAAGCCAGTGAGGACACCTAAAGGTGCTGTGGCTAGAAATGTGTGTTCAGATGGCTGTGTCATCATGGGCAAGATACACTGCCTCTTGGAGCCTCCAATTCCTCATCTGGTAGGATAAACAAAATACCTATCTCATAGAGTTGTTATAAAGAATAAACCATATCATTCAGGTAAAGCACCAGCATATGAACACATGCTTGGCTGAACAGTTAGCCACTGTTATTAACTGTGGGCTCCTGGATGTGGCAGGGGTTTAAAGGACCCTTTAGAAATTCATGTGTTGAACTTGGAGGTTTTCTTGAAGAAGGCCGTGATTAAACCTTCCTTTGGCACACCTGGGTTGTCAGGAACAGCCAGCATCTACACACCGTAAACTTCGCTATACCTACACCATGATGGACTTGTTGCAAGTTTTTTTAACCAACATAACCACCGAGATTCACTCAGGCAGCAAGTGGAGCATGAGTGTCCCGTCCTGGCTCGCCTCCTGCCTCACGATGCCTCCTCAGTCCCCGTTGCTGCTGTTTTCATCTTCTCTCCAGACCTCAGCACAGCCAGGCTTCGGGCCATGGACCTCTTCTCTGTCTGTAGCAGTGGTTCTCGTGGGGATGGTTCTGAACCCCCAGGACACATTTGGCAATGACTAGAGACATTCTGGGTGGTCCTGAAGTGGTGGGAGCATGTACTACTGGCATCTATTGGGTAGAGGCCTGGGCTGCTGCTAAATATTCTGCAGTGCACAGAAGAAACCTTAACAACAGAGAACTATCCAGCTCAAAATGTCAGCAGCGCCAAGGCTGGGAAATCCTGGTCTACACCGGCCACACTATGAAGTCTCATAGGCAGCCCCAACTTAATACGTTCAACACTCAACTCCTAATCTTACCCATTCCAACTCAAATCAGCTCCCCTGAAGTCTTCCTCGGGTCAGCAATGGGCAAACCCATCCTCCCAAATGCTCTGGCCAAAAGCTTGGAGTCATCTGTGACTCCAGCAGATCTATTGGTCCCATCTTCAGAGAATAGGCAGAATCTCACCATTCCACTCATCCAACCCTGGCCCAAGGCACCGTCATCTCCTCCCTGACGTAGTACACTGCCTTCTAATTTGTTTTTCTTCAACCCCTGTATTCTCCAACGCACCCCCCCCCCCGGCCAAAGCCATAGTGATCTATGTTCTTTTAATTAATTTTTATGGGACTACAGTTGCTTTATGGTGTTGTGTTAGTTTCTACTGTATAGCAAGTGAATCAGCTCTATGTACACACATAACCCCTCTTTTAAAGATCTCCTTCCCATTTAGGTGTCCACAGAGTACTGAGCAGAGTTCCCTAGCTATAGCGTAGACTCTCATTAGTGCTTTACTTTATACACAGTGGTGTATAAATGTCAATCCCGATCTCCCACTTCATTCCACCTCTCCCCTTTGGTATCCATAAGCTGGTTCTCTATATCTCTATCTCGCCATAGTGATCCTTTAAAATGCAAGACAGCTCTCATTATTTCTCTGCTCAAAACATTCCAGTGCTTCTCCAGCTCAGTCAAAATAACTGACAAAGTCTTCACTACGGCCTCCAAGGCCCTACCGGGGTTTGACTTGCGTTGCCTCTGATCTTGCCACTTTCATTTCCATTCACTCAGCTCCAGCCAGCGCAGTCTCTTTGCTGTTCTTTGAAAAGCCTGGCATACTTCCACCTAGCATCTTTGCATGTGCTGTTCCCTATGTCTGAAATATCTCCCCCTGTACACTGGATGAATTACTGTCTTGGTTTCTTCTAGGCTCTGCCCAAAGTCACTTTATCAGTTAAGACATCCCTGACCATCACATCTGAAAAAGAACACCCCCAGGCTCCTTATTCTCCTTCCCTGCTTCATTTTTATCTTCAGTACTTATTGCCACCTGACATATATTTCACTTTTGTTTGTTTATTGCTCATCTGCCCCCACTAGAGGCCACATCCTGTGAAGGAGAGTAGCTTTTGTAAGCTTTATTCTCTGCCATATCTGTATCAAGACTAGTGACCTACACATTTTACACTTCACAAATGTCTGTTGAATAAAGGATTCTGAAATACTGCTATTGATGAGTTCTGATTTCAGAATAACTTTCATTATCAATAGACTATTCCAATTACTCTAGGCCAGCTAGACATCTGTTCTGTGCTGGGTAACCAGGGAAAGCTACTAAAAATCTTTGGGCCTCAGCTTCCTTATCTGAAAACTCATCAGACTTTCCATTCATAGATTGCTATGAGATTCCATGAAATAAAACACATAAAGTATTTGACAAAGTGTCTATAACACATAAAACACTGAATAAATCATAATAGGCATAGTGATAACACTGGAGCTGTATTTGGGGAGTTTCTCTAGTCTGTAGAGGAGCTCACTAGGAATTCCCCCTTTAGCTGCCCAACTGCAAAGACTTTCCTAGAGTGTTCAACCTGCCTCTTTCCCTACCCATCCCCTGACAAACTTTCTGGGTTAGGTCCAGGGTTCCCCTAGGTTTCTCAGCCCTCTGATTCCATGTACTTTAATCCAAATCAACTCAATAATAGATACGGGACCTAAGTGCTGTTGTCTACAACGGAGATGAATTACTGGGTGCCGGGCAGATGACTTCTGCCCTGGACTTGCAAGATGAGCGGGAGGAGCCATAACAGAACTGGGGACAGAAGGGAACTGACTGGACAGCTGCCCTTGCTACTCCCTCTGCGTTTTCCAGTAAATGACAGCAGGCTTATTCATTTGCTTCCATATTTATTTGTTGTTGCATTTTTGTTGTTGTTGTTCATTTGTTCATCCATTCACAAATTCACCAGCCACTCTATGTTGATCAGCATATGTGCCAGGCACTGTTCTAGGTTTGGGGCAAGAGTCAGTGAATAAGACAGAGAAGGTCCCCGCACTCACGAAGAAGGTTTCATCATTTGGGCCAGACAGATAATAACCAGATAAATAAGTGTGATGATTTCTGGGAAGGGCAGACACTGTGAAGACAGAATAGGGTCAGAACATGGAGAATGCTGGCCGCAGGGCTACATTAGGTTGGATAATCAGGGGACAGACTGAAGACACGGTGTTTGAGCTGAGACCAGAGGGGAGGGGTCTGCCATCAAGAGGCCCACATCCTTTTTCGTCCCCCTCCTCTAGTGAAGTAAAGGGAGAATGAGGTGGGGCACCACATCAGAACGGAGGGATCTAAGCTCTTGGTCTCCAGTTAATCCCTGGTACCCAGTATCCTGAAAATCACTGAGTAAATGAATGAGTCTGGTTTGATATCCCCCCTCTCTTTACTCCTTTCCTTTTCCCTAACTTCCTTTTTTTCTCCCTCTTTTTTTTTTTCTCTCTCTCTCTTTCTCTGAAGACACTGTCTGAGTAAAATGTGGTAAGTAAATTTGTTTAAAATCAGAATTCCCACTATCTAAGTGTTTAAACCCTCCCCTCAAAGTTTCCAGTATATAAATGATAAGACAATTCATGACCTCTTGAGTGCACACTGTCACACAGCTTCACCCCCTGCCCGTGAAGGAGGGGAGCAAAATCAATACCACACAGCTCTGCAATCAAGTTTGAGCATCATCCCCCTACAGAAGTCTGCATGCCTTTTCTGCTGCCTGCAAACACCCCCTCTCCCTCTAATCTGTAGCTTTGGCTCTGGCAGTTCATCACAAGCACAATAAAATCAGGTTTATTCCTTTCATCAATCGTCCAAGAAAACTTATAGAATTATGGTCATTAATTTCATCACTTTAAGTAGAGGGGGAATAATAATTTCATTACCTACTATTATTGCTTATAAATTTTTATGAATTATTTGCATTATTAAAAATTCAACATGTGCCTAATGTGAAAATGCAGAGCAGTCTGGATCGGCCAGGCTTTTTTTTTCTTCTGTCAGGCACAAACACTGGTGATGTTTGGGGCACTGACACGTTCTCTTCCCTTCATACAGGGTGGCAGCAGTGGAGTTAGGTTCTGAGAGAGAGTGAGAAAAAAAATGCCAGAAAATCATTAAGAGGCACAATGGGTGACTGATATATGATGTAGCCCTTCCAACAGCAGTGATATTACAGGATGGTTTAAAAGACTAGCATATTAATACTTTACCATGAGGAGGCAGACGGCAATTTCATGTCATGTGTAGGCATATTGGATTGGCTAGCTCCTTACCTTTAACAATGGGTCACGTTACAGCACACCTTGCGTATAATTCTACATTTATTTCCTTATGCTCTGTCACTGTCTTAGCCGGCTTGGGCTGCTCTAACAAATGCCCTAGACTGCTAACTTAGACAACATGGATTTTGTTTGGCTCCTCTGCTGCTGCTAAGTCACTTCAGTCGTGTCCAACTCCATGCGACCCCATAGACGGCAGCCCACCAGGCTCCCGTCCCTGGGATTCTCCAGGAAAGAAAAGTGAAAAGTGAAAGTGAAGTCGCTCAGTTGTGTCTGACTCCCAGCGACCCCATGGACTACAGCCTACCCGGCTCCTCCATCCATGGGATTCTCCTACTCTAGAGTCTGGCAAGTCCCAGCACTAACACGTTCAGTGTCTGGTGAGAGACTGCTTCCTGGTTATGTCTTCACATGACAGAGAGATCATTTCTCCTTTGCCTCTTTTACTACCTAATTCCATTTATGAGAGCACCAGTCTCATAACCTAATTGTCTCACAGAGGCCCTACTTCCAATTACTATCATGTGGGGGAATCAAGGTTTCAACATATGAATTTGGAGGGTGACATGAACATTCAGTCTATAACCTTATGTTCCTAAACCTTTAAATTCCTGGCCTTCTCACAGGCCAAATGCCATCCCAAAAGTTCCGAAGTCTCCTGTAATTATCATCAGGACCCTGGTTCAGCCAGTGCGGATTCTGTAATAATGGATCACATTACAGTGCATTTTGGGTTTCCCTTGTGGCTCAGCTGGTAAAGAATCTGCCCAAAATGCAGAAGACCTGGGTTCGATCCCTGGGTTGGGACAATTCTCTGGAGAAGGGAAAGGCCACCCACCCCAGTGTTCTGGCCTGGAGAATTCCATGGACTGTACAGTCCATGGGGTCATAGTCGGACACAACTGAATGACTTTCACTTTCACAGTCCCATCTTGTCTGCAATGTCACATTTTTTGTACACCGTTAGCAATACTTATTAACTATGAATCTTTGACATGGTGCTCAACACTGTATGGATATCATGTGCATGAATCCTTGCAACAACCCTATGATGTAGGTATGACTACTTTTATTTTATAGGGAAGGTGTTCTAGGGATTCACCAAGGCTGAGGGCTGTTTCTGAGTATCTAATTCCACAGGTATTTACCATGAGGTAATTCATCTGTATTTTGTTAGGTCTACATTTTACTAAAGTTGTTTGAGTAAAGTTAGGGACTTTTTAAAATTAAAAATAATTTTTATTCAACTGTTTTAATCCTAAAAAAATCTTGCAGAACAAGATATCTTACATTTTCTAATTTTATGATACCCTGTCACCCTGGGAAAAAATATATAATCAATCTCTTGGAAAACACGAGTTGGTAATCTACTCTTTGCACATCACAAGTTTAAGTTCTGAGGTGCTACAAAGATGTCTGTCTCCTAGTTTTTGTCCTTGTTTGTTTGAAGAACAAAGTAATTTTCTGAACAATTAAAAAAACGCCCAGAGGAGCTAAATGGTTTAATATAGTTCAAGAAATGTCCCAAAGCAGAATACAGTCAGCTAATAAATGGATAATAGAGGTAATGAATACTGTGGTTCAGAAGACAGTGAGACTGATGTACTTGCAACAATTTAAAAGTCCATCGTGGTGGGGGCAGATGCAACAAGCAGAGGTCCTAAGAATTGGTAAAACGCAGACACAGAGAACAAATATATGGATGTCAAGGGTGAATGGGGGGGGTGGGCAGAATTGGGAGATTGGAATTGACATATATACACTACTGATACTATTTATAAAATAGCTAGGGGCTTCTCTGGTGGCTCAGTGGTAAAGAGTTCTCTTGCTAATGCAGAGACATGGGTTTGATCCCTGGGTTGGGAAGATTCCCTGGAGAAGGAAATGGCAACCACTCCAGTATTCCTGCCTAGGAAATCCCATGGACGGAGGAGGGTGGACTCCAGCCCGTGGGAATCAAACATGTTGAACATGACTTAGTGATTAAACAACAACCAATAAAGTAAATAACTAATGAGAATATACTGTATAGCAAAGGGAACTCTACTTAATATATTGTGGTGAGCTAAACAGGAAGGAAGTTCAAAAGGGAAGGGAACATGGTTGATTCATTTTGCTGTATGGCAGAAACTAATCCAACATTGTAAAGCAACCATACTCTAATAAAAATTAATTTTTAAAAATGGATAAGATATGGATGGGCAGAGGCCATATACTGGGGAGGGGAAGCTGAAAGCATTGATACTAAAAATCCTTCAGAGGAGATGGAGGCTACTCAGTAGCAGCTCTGTAACAGAAGCTAACACACGCCCACAGAGAAGTGATGGCAGGCAGAGGATGGCTGACTTGGGCTTCTGGGTAAACGGTAGAAATTTGCAGGTCTGGTATGATAAATGAATATCACAAGGCAGGTAGAGATGGCCCATGGAAAACGAGTGAACTGGGTGAAGTTTACGGACGTCTGTTATTTTTCCTGCCCAACATCCTTGCCCCCGCCTCTAGTTACGGTATTCTAATTCTGCCTTGGCAACCACCTCTCCCTGACCTTGCTTCATGTGGTTCAAGTGAAGCTGACCCCACTCCTGAACTGAGAGGTGGCCATTCTGGACACTACGTTTCCTAGGCTAGGATGACTGAATCAAGTGTGGATCTTTGACTCAGTCGATTAAGAGTCAGCTAAACTTTGGCTAAAAAACAAAGGAGAGGTGATTTTCCTTTAGGGTTACTACATGCAGAATCTGCCTGCAATGCAGGAGACCCGGTTCAATTCCTGGGTCAGGAAGATCTGCTGGAGAAGGGATAGGCTACCCATTCCAGTATTCTTGGGCTTCCCTTGTGACTCAGCTGGTAAAGAATCTGTCTGCAATGTGGGAGACCTGAGTTCAACCTCTGGGTTGGAAAGATTCCCTGGAAAAAGGAAAGGCTACCCACTCCAGTATTCTGGCCTGGAGAATTCAATGGACTGTATAGTCCATGGGGTTGCAAACACGACTGAGTGACTTTCACTTTCACTACATGCATAGAATGTAACCCATGAACTATTGGCAACAACCAATTTGCTTCCATAAGGGAAGAGGTTACCTGAGAACGAAAGCAATCCAGAGGGATAGAGCTGAAGGAAGGAGAAACACCTGATGACACCTTTTGAGCTTCAGGATCAAGCCGTGCCTGCAGGCCTAGACACTTCAGTTAAATGAAACGACGGACTCCCGTCTCAGTCTAAGCCAGTTAGAATCAGAGTTCTGTTCACTGCAACAGAAGTAAAGCAGAGTCCCAACTGACCTGCTTGTTGCTTCTTAATTAACTTCTTCCCACAGTCTAATCATCTCTTCCCTTCAGGTGCCTGCAGCCTCATGATCAGAGTCTGACCTTTTGCTTTCCAGACTGCGTTGGTGCTACTCTATTTTTTGAGCATTTCTTTAGAATTCTAGAATTCTTCCTAATCAAATCTACTTGCCTTTTTTCGGGTTCCTCTAGGTCCTTAACAGAATACAGATTAGTCAGAAAACACAAAACTTCCTTTAACTATTCCTTCATCTCATTTATTGGCCATCCCTAGGTTGGGAAGATACCCTGGAGGAAGAAATTGCAACCCACTCCAATACTCTTGCCTGGAGAATCCCCATGGATTGAAGAGCCTGGTGGGCTATAGTCCCTAGTGATGCAAGATTCAGGCATGACTGAAGCGACTTAGCATAGCATAGCATATAGTAGGCCTAGGTACTGTACTCCATACTTGGAAAATGAGGTAGGAAAAAGTCCCTGCTCTCATGGAGCTCCACTGCTAGATTAGTTGATTAATCTTACTTAGTAATGATGACTAGGAATGGTCTAACCCAGGGATCACCAAACTGTATTTTATAGGCTAAACTGTGCCTGCAGCTTGGTTTTGTAAATCGTTTTACTGGACACATCTATGCCCATTCATTTATACACTACGTGTGGCTCCTTCACATGAAAAAGGCAGAGCTGAGTAGCTGTGACAGAGACCGCACAGCCTGCATTTGCCATATGGCTCTTCAAAAAAATGTATGCTGGCCTGTGGCCTAACCTTCCTCCCAAGGTACTGCATACGTGCAGTGTAAGTGAAATCCCAAGAGCTCTGGTGTTTCAGTTCAGTTCTTTTTAATGGTGGAGGTAAATAAACTGTATTGAACTCAGCAGAATGGTGGGCATGTCTGAAACACCACTCTGCAACCACTTTTTCAAAGTCACTGATTTAAAAAAACCCTATGCATTGTGCGTTCTATCCCATTACATAGGTTTCTTGTTTCAATATAAAAATCTTTCCAATTTTATCAGTAAGCTGGTTTAACAGGAAGATGCTCCTTGTTGAACTCTGGGACTTTGGGATCCATGCATGTTTAAGCCGGAAAAGCGTTGCCTGCATTCAAAATAGCATGCCTCTAAAGTGAGGCTGTTCAAGTCAAGGCTTTGGCGAGGGGAGGCTTTCTTTAGCTTCTGTAGCACTTCTGCCACCATCAAAGGGATGACAGCAATCAGAAATGCCTGTGCTTTGGAGTGAGTTCTGGCCCCAGCATCTGCTCCTTCTGCCTCTTTGGAGTGCTGAGAATTTACAAGGCTCTGAAAAAAATGCTTGGTGTCCTATTCTTGTAGCTTTTGGGGAAGCATTACCGTTTCCTTAATGAGAGGAGACGTTCACATATTATTCCTGAAGCTGTGTTTTATGCCCTTTCCCCAGCGACCTCTCTGTTACCGCTCATCAATATATTATTTGTGGACAGAGACTGCTTATGGACGCATCTCTTGGTTTCAGGTTCTCATTATGGATTTTTTGTTGCCTTTATTTATTTGTTGGGCATGTTTGGTGGTAGAAAAATTGTTTTGTATGGATGGAGCATTACACTCTTACTGATGTACAAAAAGGTACTCATTATTTATTGGGTGCTATCGATTGCTCTTTTACTCTTGGGCAACTGCGAATCTGTTTATCTTGTTAGGTTTTGTTTACTCTATTGAAAAAAGAATTGCTTAGCAAGACAGACTCAGTCCCTTCCTCCTGGAAGGGTAAGGATGCCAGGGAAGCCTGAGGGACTGTTATCATTCAGGGCTATCGAATGGCTCACTCTTGAAAGACTCTGACTGAGGGCCTACTATGTATCTGGTTTGTGCAAAGCACTGTGTCTGAAGGAGCTCACTGAATTGCTGCCCCTGTCATCGGAAGGTACAGTCTTCACTCCCCAGTTTACAGACCATCGATATGTTCAGTCTTTAAGCAACTAGATTAAGGTCACTCCACTAAACAACAACAGTAATCGTAAATCAACACAGCTCATTATGCTGCGTACTGTGCTGAACACTGTAAACCCGGTGTCTTATTCCATCATGGCAGCAGCTTCACAGAGCAGGCACCATTACCGCGGCAGTGTCCAGAGTAGGAAGTGGGGCTCCAAACATCAGCCCCATTAGAGAACCTGCCTGCAGAACACCAGACTAGTGAGCAGGGAGGCTGAGACTCCAGCCCCGACAGCTCGACCTCAGAGTCATCTTTTGAGAAAGTCACGCTAATACTCATGTCTTATTATCAGAAAGTGAAACTGGGATCCAACAAGTGTGGCGCCTGCTGAAGTGAATGCCCCTCTACCCCAGCAGTGCAGGCCTTGAGCAGCCTCTGGACTGCACCTCTGGCCTGACCTTCCTGACGCTGAGCAGGAATTCCTGCACGGAAGAGGAAACCCAATGCCCCTTGCCTCTCTCAGGATGCTGGGTGCTAGGTCAGAAGGACAGGATGCAGAGTTTGGAGGCCTGGGTTCCAGCCCCACTAGAGTCCCGTGCAACTCTGCCAACGTTCCAGGCCCTCTCTTTGACCAGCCATTCCATCCGTACAGCAAGGGGTTGGATGGGAGGAACTTAACCCTCCCTTCTGGGTTCAGCATCTTTGTTTCTGTCATTTAATCTCTGGCAAAGATACTGGAGATTTTCCTATGACTCCCGTGTGAATACAAAATATAGACACATCTCTGGATGTAGGGAGTCACGGAGTTTTCTAGGAAGTGAATGTTGCATGCTCCATTATGGAACTGGGTTGGGGCCACTCCTGGGTCCTTCACCTGGAGAACAGGATGGAAGGTAGGCAGCAGAGGTGCGAAGAGCGGCCCTCAGCAAAGCAAGAGACTGAATGCCATCCAGGCAGGGCAGGATGGCAGGCTTCTAGGCTTGAAATGCTTGCTGGGTCGGCAGCATCTCAACGACCTGAATCTCACTCTCCTCTCTCGTAACAGTGATCTCGTTGCCCCCAAGCTCCCTAGGTCCCCTCGCTAGGGAGTCTTGCCTGGGAATGTGGGATGGACTGGGAGTCTGGGATTCGCAGATGCAAACTATTCTACACAGAATGATATAGATAAACAGGGGCTTCCCTGGTGGCTTAGTGGTAAGGAACCTGCCAGCAATGCAGGAGATGTGGGTTTGATCCCTGAGTTGGAAAATCCCCTAGAGAAGTAAATGGCTACCTACTCCAGTATTCTTGCCTGGGAAATGCCATGGACAGATGAGTCTGGTGGGCTAGACCATGGGATCACCAGAGGTTGGGCACTAATTAGCGACTAAACAACAACAGCAGCATAGATAAACAATAAGGCCCTATTGTATAGCACAGGGAATTATAGTCAACAACCTGTGATAAACCATAATGGAAAAGGATATGAAAGAAAATGTGTGTGTGTGTGTGTGTGTGTGTGTGTGCGTGTGTGCGTGTGTGCACGTGTTAGTTGCTCAGTGACTCTCTGCAACCCCATGGACCATAGCTCGCCAGGCTCCTCTGTCCATGGAATTCTCCAGGCAAGAATGCTGGAATGGGCTGCCGTTTTCTTCTCCAGAGGATCTTCCTGACCAGGGACAGAACCTGTGTCTCTTGCGTCTCCTCATTGGTATGCAGATTCTTTAACACTGTGCCACCTGGGAAGTCCTCTAGTTCAAGAAGATAGAACGAAAACTTTCCTGAGTCTGCTTTCTCCACCAGTAATGGGTCCTCATTCTTCCTTTAGGCAAATCCCACTTGGCCCCAGGCACCTTTCCTGATCCTTTTGGCCCTTGATCACCCCTCCCTCCTGCTGCAGTTACTCCTACCCTGCAGAGTTTCTTGAACTGTTTCCCTGAGTTGGTTTTGGTTTGGAGCTGGTGTGTACTGCCAGGCAACCTGGCCCAGGGCTGAGTGGGCCCTCCAATGTCTTAGAGAGTCTGAGTGTGGAAGGGGGACGAGCTGGAGTTAAATGTCCCCAACTTCTGCGTGCCTCTCTACTCTCAACAACAAAGAGTATTCTGCACTTGGACTCTGCGCCAGGTTGAGTTCTAGGCGCTGTGTATACACCACCGGGTGCAAGACAGACTCGCACTTTTACTTGTGTTCCAGACCTTTAAGGTTTGTTTTTCTGGGTCATGAAACTTCTTCTAACAGTTAAACAATCAGGCCTAGATGCATATGCACGTCTGATTTGTTTTCCAGAACATGGTGACAGTAGGCTTTCCTGTTTTATATAAAGTCCTTTATAGTCAGGACTTTAAAGGCAGACAGCCAGCCTTACTGAAGGAAGAAATACAAACATGTTTTATAAATGGACAGGGCCAAGCATTAGGTATACTGATATTTTTAGGCATCTTAGTTCCTTCTTATTACAGAATGCTTTGCTTATCCCTGAGCTAAGATGGGCTTCGAGGATACACTGGCTTATCATTTGTTCACTGGTAAGATACAAATAGGGCTTCCCAGGTAGCTCAGTGGTAAAGAATCCACCTGCCAATGCAGGAGGCATAGGTTCAATCCCTGGGCTGTGTAGCTCCCCTGGAGAAGGAAATGGCTACCCACTCTAGTATTCTGGCCTGGGAAACTCCATGGACAGAGGAGCCTGGCGGGCTACAGTCCATGGGGTCACAAAAGAGTCAGACATGACTTAGCAACTAAACAACATCAAGTAAAAGTGAAAGTCGCTCAGTCGTGTCTGACTCTTTGGGACCCCATGGACAGTAGCCCGCCAGTTCCTCTGTCCATGAGATTTTCTAGACAAGAATACTGGAGTGGGTTGCCATTTCCTTCTCGAGAGGATCTTCCTAACCTAGGGATTGAACCTGGGTCTCTTGCACTGCAGGCAGACTCTGCCTGAGCTACCAGGGAAGTCCCAAACAGCAACAAACATACAAACAGGATTCCTGAAGCCAAGAGGAGAGTGAAAAGGTTGGCTTAAAGCTCAACATTCAGAAAACGAAGATCATGGCATCCGGTCCCATCACTCCATGGGAAATAGATGGAGAAACAGTGGAAACAGTGTCAGACTTTATTTTTGGGGGCTCCAAAACCACTGCAGATGGTGGCTGCAGCCATGAAATTAAAAGATGCTTACTCCTTGGAAGAAAAGTTATGACCAACCTAGAAAGAATACTCAAAAGCAGAGACATTACTTTGCTGACTAAGGTCCGTCTAGTCAAGGCTATGGTTTTTCCTGTGGTCATATATGGATGTGAGAGTTGGACTGTGAGGAAGGCTGAGCGCCGAAGAATTGATGCTTTTGACCTGTGGTGTTGGAGAAGACTCTTGAGAGTCCCTTGGACTGCAAGGAGATCCAACCAGTCCATTCTGAAGGAGATCAACCCTGGGATTTCTTTGGAAGGAATGATGCTAAAGCTGCAACTTCAGTACTTTGGCCACCTCATGCGAAGAGTTGACTCATTGGAAAAGACTCTGATGCTGGGAGGGATTGGGGGCAGGAGGAGAAGGGGAAGACCGAGGATGAGATGGCTGGATGGCATCACGGACTCGATGGACTTGAGTCTGAGTGAACTCCGGGAGATGGTGATGAACAGGGAGGCCTGGCGTGCTGCGATTCATGGGGTTGCAAAGTCGGACACGACTGAGCGAATGAACTGAACTGAACTGAACTGAGGGGAAAAGGAAGCTATAGCAGAATTTAGCCACTAGATGGCGATCCCAGACCATGAATGCCTCCCCACTCTGCCAGGGTGGATTTTCTATCCTGTGTTCCCAAGCACATTTCCATTGGCTGCAGAAATACTTCAGCAGACCTAAAGAGGTTCAACAAGGGCACCAGGCCCTCTATATTCTTAACTACCTTATTACTTCAACAAGTGGCGTTAACCGATATATGAGAGGAAAATGTAACTAGTGTTTACATTCACAGGTAATTTAAAAATGCACCATTTTTAAAAAAAAAATATGAACTTTGATCCTGTTTTATACAAAAGCATAACAGTGATAGAAGAGGTTAGAATATCTCAAGAAACGTCCATTTCCCTTCTCTGTGTGGGGTGGTTACATCTATGGCACTTGTCCAGCGCTGACCATGCTGGACAGAGACACAAGGTCAAAACACAGTCATGCTGGATTTCAGGCTTTAGAGACTCTGAAACTTGGATCAGAGAGACCGAAGGGCGGGGTGGGGCAGGGGGAGTTTTAAATGGAAATATCATTGGATTAGTCTTTATTAGTGGCTGATAACTACTGGGTATTTAATTAATACTGAAATACAATCTTTCCATGTCCTCTGATGCAATCAATTTAATCAGGCTCCATCCCTAGATGCCATCAGGAAATGGACTAGACTGGAATGTATTTCTACTTATTTTTGGCATGTAAGAAGATAATAAATATGACTCAAGAATAAAGTCCTAAATTGATTTACAATCAATTCTCAGCTTCCTTGCTTGCTAGCAGTACATTGGTCCCTACTTGGCAATAATATGAAGAGGGTTAGAGCTCGGACTGGTCATTTTTTTGAGTTAACCATCAGACAACCAGATTCTTTGATATAGTTGTTCATTGATGATACTTCCCATAAGGCCAATGAACACAAACTGTAACTTCCCAGAGCTGTTCTGAACAATTCTTTTCTTAAACTACCATTTCAGTCAGTGCAGAGTAAATTACAGATAAAAAGGACTACCAGTTAAATCAGTGGTTCTTGGTTGGTGGGGACTTCACCCTCCTTGTGTGGGGTGGTTACATCTATGGCACTTGTCCAGCGCTGACCATGCTGGACAGAGACACAAGGTCAAAACACAGTCATGCTGGATTTCAGGCTTTAGAGACTCTGAAACTTGGATCAGAGAGACCGAAGGGCGGGGTGGGGCAGGGGGAGTTTTAAATGGAAATATCATTGGATTAGTCTTTATTAGTGGCTGATAACTACTGGGTATTTAATTAATACTGAAATACAATCTTTCCATGTCCTCTGATGCAATCAATTTAATCAGGCTCCATCCCTAGATGCCATCAGGAAATGGACTAGACTGGAATGTATTTCTACTTATTTTTGGCATGTAAGAAGATAATAAATATGACTCAAGAATAAAGTCCTAAATTGATTTACAATCAATTCTCAGCTTCCTTGCTTGCTAGCAGTACATTGGTCCCTACTTGGCAATAATATGAAGAGGGTTAGAGCTCGGACTGGTCATTTTTTTGAGTTAACCATCAGACAACCAGATTCTTTGATATAGTTGTTCATTGATGATACTTCCCATAAGGCCAATGAACACAAACTGTAACTTCCCAGAGCTGTTCTGAACAATTCTTTTCTTAAACTACCATTTCAGTCAGTGCAGAGTAAATTACAGATAAAAAGGACTACCAGTTAAATCAGTGGTTCTTGGTTGGTGGGGACTTCACCCTCCTTTTTCTAGGAGATGTTTGGCAAATGTCTCCTGACATTTTTTGGTTGTCTCAGCCAGGTGTGTGGAGAAGGAAATGGCAACCCACTCCAGTACTCTTGCCTAGAGAATCCTGTGGACAGAGGAGCTTGGCAGGCTGCTCTCCATAGGGTCGCACAGAGTCGGACACAACTGAAGCGACTTAGCATGCATGCATGCATTGGAGAAGGAAATGGCAACCCACTCCAGTGTTCTTGCCTGGAGAATCCCAGGGACAGGGGAGCCTGGTGGGCTGCCGTCTATGGGGTCATACAGAGTCAGACACGACTGAAGTGACTTAGCAGCAGCAGCAGCCAGGTGTGACTATGCTGCTGGCATCTATTTAGCTTATATCTATAGAATTTATTCTCTTCTTCCTCTTACAACTTTTAAGAGCCTTTTAGAACTTTTCAGAGTTCAGGAATACTGATATGTATCCTACAATGCACAGGGCAACCTCCTGTAACCAAAAATTAATTGTCCCCAAATATCATTTTGCCAACAAAGGTCCAAATAGTCAAAACTAAGGTTTTCCAGTAGTCACATATGGATGTGAGAGTTGGACCCTACAGAAGGCTGAGTGCTTTTGAACTGTGGTGCTGGAGAAGACTTTCGAGAGTCCCTTGGTCAGCGGGGAGTTCAAACCAGTCAATCCTAAAGGAAATCAACCCTGAATATTCATTAGAAGGACTGATGCTGAAGCTGAAGCTCCAATACTGTGGCCATCTGAATTGAAGAGCCAACTCATGAGAATAGATCCTGATGGTGGGAAAGACTGAGAGCAAGAGGAGAAGGGGATGAGAGAAGATAAGATGATTGGATGGCATCACTGACTTTATGTACATGAGTCTGAGCAAACTCTGGGAGACAGTGAAGGACAGAGAAGCCTAGAGTGCTGCAGTTTTTGGGGTTGCAAAGAGTTGTACATGACTTAGCAAATGAACAACAAAATATCAACTTAGTGCTGAGGTGGAGAAGCCCTAGTCCATATCTTTCAACTCCATCCAGTGGTGTGGAAATTTTAGGCATTTCTAGGAGTTACACAAGCCAGTGAGAGGACTGATGGGGCTGTGTTTGGGGAGGACAAAATGTTTGGTTCCTTAATCTCTGTCTTTCTCACTGTTTCCCCATCCCCATCCTAGTGTATTTGCATACTCTTCCCAACTCCAGCTGTTTGAGAATTGCATCAGATCATCCATCTGTCTCTAGGAAAGAGGAATCCAAAAATGCAAATGACTTGTTCTCTGCTAAGTACACAGCTGTGCAAAGAAGCATTTAAAACAGGGCTGGTAATACTTTTTTTTTTTTTTTTTCAAGAAAACACCTATTCTCAAATTTCTCCAGCCTCTTAAAGAATCTCTTAAACAATCTCTTGTTGAAAGATTAAGTTGTCCATTTCAGATGAACCTGCTTCCTGCTCTACTGAGAATCTGGAAATTTTCAGAGACTATTTTTTAAGGAAAAGTCTGAAAAACTTTCAGGGAAGTTCTGTCTAACTTCTTTCCTTTATATTTTCAAGATTCTCCCCATTTCACAGGGCAAGTTATCTAATGGTACTGAGTCTCAGCTCTTCTTAGCTGGAAACTGGGGATGCTAATACTTTACAGAATTGTGCTGAGGTGGGTGCACATGGATATGCAGCTGAGGATAATCCTCTCTCCCTGCCCCTCCTCCAGGTATTGGTTTGGCCTCCAGTAGCCATGTGTGTCGTGTATGAATTTGCCTTCCTGGCCACAGCTAAATGATTCAAGGATGAGGACTTGACCTAGTCTGAGCCAATCAGAACCCTTCATTCCAGAGTTGGAAACTTACAGTGCGGAAGCCCAGAAAGGGGCAACAGCTAGAGCTGGGTCACTCTGATGGCAGTTCACCAGCATTCTTGGCTCAGTTTTCATGTTATCCCTCACAAATGTCCTTGTGTCTTTAAGCTCCTTTCTCTGACTTTAATTTTCAAGAATCTTTTTTTGCCTTTGACTCAACTTATATTTATAGATTTCATTCTCCTTTTTTATACCTTTTTACATTCCCAGGTAATTTGCAGGTACTTCACAGCCAAACTCAAAGGCCATTTCAAAAGCCATCTCCGCTAGGAGCACTCTTTCGGTTTTCTCAAAACAAAAAAAGGAATCTGCAGTTCACCTCAGAATGGAATCTCTTCTACTTCATATTCATTCTGAATACATATTTCTTATTTCCCTGTGAGTGTGTATGCATCCTAAGGGCAAGGTCTTTGCTTTTCATTTATTCATCTTGGCCCCTAGTAGTGTTTTACAAATTGGATACTCAATGGAAATTTATCAATGATGAATTATTCATTTATTTATTTGTGGCCTGGGAACTTCTTCTGTAATTGTTATCTCGTCTTTTTCAAGGCTATAATAAAAAATGCTCATGCATATAAAAACAAAATTCAGAGAAAAGCAAGAGCCTATTTCAAATGTTTCCCTCCCTATGGACCTTTCCTTGGTTTTCTCATCAAGAATTAACACTTTCATTTGCTGTTTTATTCAGGTAAGTCAAGAGACAAAGTTAGTTGTGGAGAAAAACATTTTCTTTGTTTTGTCTTGACTGTCCACCTTCAGTAACATCAATTAATTTCAAACATTTGAAACTAATTGTTTCTCACTTTATTTCACAAGCTGGCATGGAAGATTTACTAAGCACAGAGAAAACCACAGGATGTTCTTTGAAAATCGTTCCAGAAATTCAGAGTATATTTTAAGCTCTTTAACAAAAGTTATTGACTATTGTGAGTCTCAAAACGCAGACCTAGTATCCTGGGGATGGTATTAGGTGGCACAAAGAGGGGGCAACAAATGCCCATGCTAGACAGCCATCCTCTTCCCTTCCTTCTGACTCCTCAAGAAGACCGGCTCAGCATGGCAGAAGAATGTCTTGAATTTGCTCATCCTCTTTTATTTAAAAGAGATGGCAGTGGTGAACGGAATTGTTTCCTTAATTTCTTTTTCTATTTTCTCATTATTAGTGTATAGGAATGCAAGGGATTTCTGAGTGTTTATTTTATATCCTGCCACTTTACTATATTCATTGATTAGCTCTAGTAGTTTTCTGGTCGAGTCTTTAGGATTTTCTATGTAGAGGATCATGTCATCTGCAAACAGTGAAAGTTTTACTTCTTCTTTTCCAATTTGGATTCCTTTTATTTCTTTTTCTGCTCTGATTGCTGTGGCCAAAACTTCCAGAACTATATTGAATAGTAGTGGTGAAAGTGGGCACCCTTGTCTTGTTCCTGACTTTAGGGGAAATGCTTTCAGTTTTTCACCATTGAGGATAATGTTTGCTGTGGGTTTGTCATATATAGCTTTTATTATGTTGAGGTA
>SJYC01055882.1:0-55898 GCA_006408675.1 Madoqua kirkii | reverse complement strand
TATCATATGGCATTTGTTTTCCTCTGTCTGACTTCTGTCACTTAGCATGATAATCACTAGGTGCATCCATATTGTGTTGCTACAAATGACATCCTTCCATTCTTTCTTATGGTTGAGTCTCCATTGTCTATGAGGACTTCCCTGGTGGCTCAGATGGTTAAGTGTCTGTCTACAATGTAGGAGACCAGGGTTCGATCCCTGGGTTGGGAAGATCCCCTGGAGAAGGAAATGGCAATCCACTCCAGTACTACTGCCTGGAAAACCCCATGGATAGAGGAGCCTGGCAGGCTACAGTCCATGGGGTCGCAAAGAGTCGGACACGACTGAGTGACTTCACTTTCTGTCAACTTAAGTCTCCACCAAATCTCTTTGCATCATTTCTTTACAGCAGACCTCAAGGGGCCCTCGGAGAAGGCAACGGCACCCCACTCCAGTACTCTTGCCTGGAGAATCCCATGGGTGGAGGAGCCTGGTAGGCTGCAGTGCATGGAGTCGCTAAGAGTCGGGCACGACTGAGCGACTTCACTTTCACTTTTCACTTTCATGCATTGGAGAAGGCAACGGCACCCCACTCCAGTACTCTTGCCTGGAGAATCCCAGGGATGGGGGAGCCTGGTGGGCTGACGCCTATGGGGTCGCACAGAGTCGGACACGACTTAGCAGCAGCAAGGGGCCCTAAACCTGCATTTTGCATGAAAAACAAATGGATAGAGGGTGACAAATAAATATTTGACCAAAGTTGAGTATTAACATCACAGAATAAGCTGTTGAGAATACAAGAATCAAGTGAAATTATTTTTTTTTTTTAAATAGAGCTACCATATGATCCAGTGATCTCACTCTTGGGCAGGGATCTGAAGAGAAACTAAAGATACTTGCACTATTTTGTGGCAGCACTATTCACAATAGCCAGGACATGGAAGGGACCTAAATGTCCATCTATGGTTGAATGGATAAAAAGAGATGTGGTAATACATACAATGGACTATCACTCAGCCATAAAAAAAGAATGAAATAATGCTATCTACAGCAACATGGATGGGCCTAGAGATTATCTTATTGAGTAAAGTCAGAAAGAGAAAAAAAATAGTGTATATTAATGTATATATGTGGAATCCTTAAAAAGGGTACAAATGAACTTATTTACAAAACAGAAATAGAGTCACAGATGTAGAAAACAAACTTGAGGTTATCAAGAGGGAAGAGGGTGGGAAGGCTAATTTAAGATTGGGATTAACATATACACACTACTATATATAACAATAAGAACCCACTGGGATATCACATATCACATACCACATATCACAGGGAACTCTACTCTGTAATGATCTATATGGGAAAAGAATCCAAAAACTTGGATATATGTATAACTGATTCACTTTGCTGTACAACAGAAACTAATAACATTTTTAATCAACTATACTCCCATAAAAATTAATTAAAAATAATATAAAGAGATGTTAACAGGTTTAATCATTTACCTAAAAATATTATCCTGTACTTCTGAGAGGAATACAATTCAGGAGAGTATTATTTTAAATTTGTAAAGCTAGTAATTTAGTTATAATTTTATTATTACAGTTTTAATAGTGACAATTCAAGCTTCTGTTATTACGTTGTAGGAACAATAATTTCCTAGCACTATCAGCTAAACATGTCCCCTTGGTGCTGTTATATGGCACATTTAAAGATGGATGCCAAAGAGATGTTTACTTTGCCTTGAGCTTGGTGAAGAGGTAGAATGTTTTGGGGTCAATTCTGACAGTGTGGGGAAATGCTAACAGTGAAAGCAAATGATTATGCTTTTCTTCCTTTCAGATAGCAACTGACTAACGTAAATTTAATCTTTTTTTGGTATAATGTGATGAATGCTAGAACAGCAAATGGGTCTACCGAAAGATTAGAATTATGATATAATTTTTCTGCCTTGACAATTATTTAAATTTTAGAAAGATTTCTTGGCTCAAATGGAATATGATGGTCATCCTAAAGATATCCAGTTATATTCTTACTTATTTAACTCTTTGAAAATCTTAATTTTTTCATATAAAATAAAGTTTTAAAGGTACATTATTATGTTGACATTTGATAATAAATGTATGTATATATATATATATAAAACTGACAGAGAATTTCAATATACAAAGCATATATATTTTTTATTCTAATACACATTTGCAATGCTCACTTATATTTCAGAATATGCAGATATTAACAAAAAGCAGAACGATATATATCTTGCTTTTATTTCAGATAGTATCACACTGATTGCCTATGATGATTATCTACATCACTGACCATACTCAAGTGCAAAGATGCCAGAATGACTTTGAGATATGATCTGACTGTCAGGCATTCCAAAGGCAAGGCTAAAGCAAAGGTACACAGATTCTACTAAACAGTAAGGCCAAAGCCAAACTTGGATGCATCTCTCCTCACTGACCTACAATGGCCTTTTCTACTGTTGCCTGTCCCCTTAGATTGTGGGTGCCATCATGGTGGGATTTTTGCTTCTTTTGTTCACTGCTGCATCCTCAGCACCTTGCACATGGTTTAGCATATAGCAGGCACTCAGATAAACAAGATAAAAGGAAGAAAGGGCTAGATGAATGAGCAAAAGAGTATGGAGAACGCTCTCTTGTGCTCCTCTCCCTGTGATCTTTCTCCCCCTGACCGACAAATACTTGAGGGATCCCTGAGTAGCAGGCCCACGGGGTGAATTCTCATCACAAATGACCAAAAGAGCACAGTGAGCTCTTCCAGAGGCTGCCATGTCCAAAGACCAGGCTAGTTTCGAGGTGTGTCTTGTTTGGGGTCTCTCTAGGGTAGGAGAGTGAGAAAGAGAGAGAGAAGCATTTTTCAAGTTTCAAATATTTGGCTCAGCAGAAAATCACCTAGCTCTGTTGCTGGAGTGGGCAGCAGACACCACAGGGAGAAAGGCAAGGTGACAAGGCACGGCAGAGCAGAAAGAGGGCTTCAGACACCGATGCTCCTACTTCGGACTCCTCTTTCCTCACAGTTCTCAAACTCTGATATCCAACTCTACTGCATTGCTTGATATATGAAGTAACAGTAGACCTAAGATCTCTGTATTCCTTCTCTCTCTCTAGCAAATTTACAAAAGAAAAATCCATAACAGCAGAACCATCCTTAATTAGCTAAGTGTCAAGACACTCCAGAATTTTCCAAAATTATTTTAGCCTGTGATGTAACCAGTGATTCTTCGGAGGGGATGTGCAGAGTGTGTATGCATTTTGTTCATACTTGAAAAGTAATAGTGCTCTGGTGTCAGGAAGAGCTCACAAAATGGGTTCACTTTATTTTTCAGGGTTTTTTTTTCCCTGTTCTTCTGGATGATTTGCAGCCATTTCTGTTCTTTCAAATATTGAGAACTCGTCTGAGTGGAGATATCTCTGCCATGGTGACAGTTATGGCTATGAGTATTCTAAAGAGGTTTCCAAGTCCATTCTATGGACCCACTTTTTACCTTTGCCCAGAGTTCTTCACCATTTGACGTTAAGGCTTTGACCTGAGTCAATCAAGATTTATTAACCATCATAAATGTAAGGCATTACAGGAAAACTGATTTGATACATGGATTTCAACAAGTATGAGTAAATAATCTATATATTGTTGGGGCTCAGAGGTGTGGTTGCCCTAATATGCCACAATAGAGCACTGATTATTGTTAAGAGTTACCTGAACAGTCAGTAGGGGGAAACGATATAAAAACACACTCTGATCTCTTTCTTGCCCCAACAGCAGGATATAAATCTCCCACGTAGCAGTATCTTCCATACACCAGGAGGACAGAAAGCATCCTGCCACTGAGCTGGTGGTTTAAGGCTAAGAAGACTATAAAAATACACTTTCTTGCTTCTTCATTAGTCTCCTACCCTAAGCAAAAACCCACTTGTTAAATCTTCACACATTAATAATGTGTCTATAAATGATACATAAATAGCTAATTTGGTCACTTTGGGGGACCTGTTTTTATGATACCTGTGTATATGGATTTACTTTTTTTTCCTATTAATCTGTCTTGTGTTGATTTAATTATTCAACCAGCCAAAAGAGCTGAAGAGGGATGGTGGAGTGGCAGGAATTTGCCTTCTCTCAAAATGTAAATGAATACATTTCAAGGCAGACTACAAAATGATATCTAATGCAAGAGAAAGTATCTTAAACTTCGTTAGTTCACACCACCTGAGTTTGATGGCCTGTGCTGTCTTCCCCTCCATCCTGCCTCCAGTGATGGCAACAATAATTATAAAGATGAGAATAACAGCCTTCCATTTGTGCCAATGCTCAGCATATATTATTAAACAGATACCTCATCAACAACTTTATAAGTATTATTAGCCTCAGTTTACAGATGAAGAAACTGAGGTTCCGAAGGATTTAGTAAACCTACCCACTGTAACAATGTCAGTGGCACAAATGAGGTCCAAACTAGGACTGTCTCAGCTTTGGGTGAGACAAATACCCAGGTGATATTTTGGGTGATCCGGGTCCTGTATGATTAGATACACGCTCGAGCATCTGTTCTCATGCACTGGAAAGCATTTTAGCAATAGAGCCCTTTCTCTTTTGGCAGACCTGGCTCTTTGCTTTTCACATACCTGGAATCCTATAACCTAGGTTCTGAGATTTGTAGGATTTAAGCAAAGCCTACCTAACATTTCTAAGACTTTTTTTTAATATGTAAGGAGGGGAAAATGAGCATCTATTTCCTAACGCTACCATGTGGGACTCACTGATACTATGCTGGGTTTTTGCTACTAGCAATGTTTCTCAGGAGATTACAATATGCCATCCACTGGACTCAGCTCTTAGCTTGAATCACAGCACTTTTCAACATTAGTTCCACGGGAACAGGATGCATTACTGTCTCCATTTCAAGTCAGAAGAAACTGAAACCCAGTGAGGAGCATCCACTTTCCCAAGGTCACCCAGGGGGTGAATGGTGAGACTGGGATTCACACCCAGTTCTGTGTGACTCTGACATTTGGTAACAGGTGGCTCGGTGCCTGCCACCTGCTGTATTTTAATAAATGGTAGGAACAACTGTTACTGATAACGATTTCTCTGAGGAAGGATGAGGCTCAGCAGCAGCTCTCCTGGGATTCTGTAAACACCTCCAGGGCAGGGGCCGCCTCTTTGCAGACTTGCACACACAACACCGCACATGTGGCTCCCTATGGGCTAGAATCTGCTGCGGAGCCGAGTGTCTGCACTGACGTGGAACACCAGTGGGACAGCACATTCATCACCATTTACACAGGGGCAGTGATTTAACCCACAAGAAAACTGAGTTTATGGAAAGGAAATGAGCCTGTTAGACCATTCTGCTGAGTAGTTAATGCTAATTAAAAGACTTTCTCTTAGAGGAGTGACTTCTTTCAGAAAGGCAGGGTAGCAGAAAGAGTTAAAAATACAGACTTTACATTTGGCTCTTGGCTTAGTTCTGTAACTTTGACCAAATCACTTAATCTTCCTGAATGTCAGCAGTTTCATCAGTAAGATGGGAATGACAATAGTACCTATACTATAATTTCAGTAGAGCATTAAAGAAGACATTGACTATGAAATACTTGGTATAGTACCTGGTCCAGGAAGTGCTGGATCAATGTTAGTGATTACTATTTCAGACCCAGCTCACTTTTTCCCCTCATCTCTCCCTTCTCCCTCCAAAACAAGAATGAGGCCATGATAACAACAGCTAACATGACTAGTGTGCAACAGGCACTGTTTTTAAGTGCTTTATATATGTTAATTTAATTTTCTCAAGAATTTGGGAAATAAGGCATGAAGAGGTGACCTGCACAAGGTCAGAGTTGAGATTCAAACTCAGCACTCTTCCTTCTCATTCTGAGCTCCTGTGAGTAACACAAGACTGCATCTGTGCACCGATGAATCTAAACCAAGCCACTCTTGTTTTCTTATTAGTGAGAATTTAGAGTTTCGGGGTTGTATCTCATTACTACAAGTAGGTGACTATATGACATTCCACCCTATATTCTCCCTGATCACTAAATACCAAATATAGTGGTTTCTCACATTGGGCAACTGGCGAAGCCTCCTCCTGGGAGACTGAAGTACAGAACTGCATTCTTTACACCCAGCTTGTGTTCAGTCATGTCCGCCTCTTTGTGACCACACAGGCTGTAGTCCGCCAGGCTCCTCTGTCCATGGGATTTCCTAAGCAAGAGGGAAGTGGGTTGCCACTTCCCTCTCCTGGGGATCTTCCTGACCCAGGGATCAAACCCACATCTCTTGCATCTCCTGCATTGGCAGGAGAGTTCTTTGCCACTAGCACTACTTGGGAAGCCCTGGGGAGACATATATTGAATTAGATTTCCACTGAACAGTGACGGGCAATAAAGCCAGTTTCAGATCACATCATCATCAGATGTAATTGCCAAGCAAGCTCTGGCAAGGTACTCGAGGAGCTGAGCTAGAAAGGAAATGGACCTACTGTCACTTAGTTCTTAAAGAGCTATCAAGAAAGCTTGATAGCTTTTGATACATTGGCTGTTTCATACCCAGCCAATGTAGGACTCTTCATGAAATCAAAAGGTTCATGAATTTCTCACATCTGGATGGAGTATCATGGTCTAATTGCCAAATGCCAGTCACCACATAATAACCGCTTCTGGAACTCCTATCAACTCTGGACATTTTAAACAACGTCACGTTATTGCCCGAAAATTCTACATTAAGCTCTGCTACTATGGCTCTTCTCAGGATCAGCTAGATGAAGAAAAAAACAAATCAAACAAAACTATAGCACTCTTGAGGGAGAAGGAGTCTTGGATACCACTTCTCAGGATGTGGTGAAGCTGGAAAGCTTGGTGACCTACATGAGAGAGAGTGGCTAACTGAGGATGGAGCCAGATGCAGCACTCAGAGCACCTTCTCCAAAGCTTACTCTCTAGCATCTGTTCATTTCTACTGTCCTGTTGATTGCTGCTTTAGCAGCCAGCTTCCTTTCACCCTCCAGCTCATAAGCAAACACAAACTGGCTGTCAACACAAGTTGTGGTTTCTGGACCAGGCTTTCTGGTCTCTGAGCACTGCAAACTGTGATTAGAAACGTGCTTCCTCACAATTCAGACATCTTCAGTGAGCCTAGCAAAACTGAATTTCTGGGTCAGTGTTGGCCTTTACCATTTATGATTTAATTAACTCTGAATGAAGCTAAGCCTTTTCTTCAGAAAAGAAAATCCACAGAAATGGCATCAAGTTCTCACTCAGTATTATATAACTGTCTTCTGGACTATGACCTTGAGCTGAAATTTCAAGAAAGGTAGACAAGAAAGAAGCTGATTCTCAGGAGGCCTCACTCCCTTTCCCACATGGTGGCTTTGCAGTTCTCAAAACAAAGTGGCTCCTGAAGAATTGACCACCCTGTGGTCCAGGCACGGGAATGTTTCCAGCCAGCTTTCTCAAGGCTCTACCAAATCGAGGGCCTGTCTGTATTATCTCCCAGTTTATACTGTAGGTGCTCTTATTTGTTGTCTTATTTGTTGACCAAGACTTCCATGGTTTCGAGTTTATTCTGGTCCGTAAAGAGGCTTCAGGTTTCAAGATGGAAATCCAATTGTACCCTCCCTCATTGGCTTAAAATCTTCTAATGGCTGAATCCTCATCCTTCAGGTGGGTATATCACCACTACCCACTCTGAGTGGGCTGCCTTGCTCAACTGAGTACCCTGCATCCCTGTTACTTTTTAATGGAGCATCCTGTTCATTTCTTACAGAACTGAATGACATTCTGTTTTTATCATGTGTATTCATTTATTCACTCGTTTACTGCTTGTGCCTTTTACTAGACTGCATACTCCCTGAGGGCGGGGCTTGATGTGCTAATCACAGCTGTAGCCCCAGCACTCGCTGGCCACAAGTGGAGCATCCCCCATACATTTGTTGAGGGAATATAAGTGCTACCCTTTGCACCATTCCCTTATACCTAAATTTCAAAGGGGTTGTTCAGGAAATTCACTGTTTCCATTTAAACCATTCCAAGTACACAGGAAAAGATATTCAGCTAAACTGAAGAAGGAAGTGCCATTAAGATGATGCATTAGACAACAAACTGCAGGGCATGACTTCCTTTCTGACTTTGTAACTGACTTAACGTGGGGCAATTTAATGGAACCGTGTTTCGAAGAATAATTTGGGCATAATAAGCCCGGCCCACTCTGAATTATACCATTAGGACAAATAATATATTTCACAGAAGAAAAATGTTATAGCAAGTCTCTGTAATTTGTTCTTGTTCTTTTTTTTTTTAATATAAAATATGTTCTTATCAGGTAAGATGCCATTAGAAAATGCTATGGCTATACACAGTACACCAGTGGGATATTTTAGTTTCTTGTTCTCTTAGAAAATGTCAGGAAAAAGTTTGATCATATTTTCAAATTCCTGACAGTAATAAAATCCAGACATCATGAAGCCCATGGTTTGTCAGGGAATAACAAAGTTGCTAAATAATAAAATACCAAGTGGCATTCTTGGCTTCAGTTCAGAATATAATTTCAGAGAAGCTAGCACAATGCTGGGCTGCTGACTCTGGCTGCCTTTCTTTTCAGCGGAATTCCTTAAATTTCCCTTGTATTTAGTCCTCAGCACACGCTACGGTTGGATGGCAGCATGTGCCATGTGAATCCACTGAGAAGGACGGGCATCTGGGCTGCATCTTGCACTCAGGGAATATAGATCAGGTTTCCTTACACCATTTCTCCAAATTAATTTGCATATCATCTTTACAATCTTCGCCATTTCCACATACCAACACAAGATAGCTACATGATTTTAAAAAAAAATCATACTTAGGTACCACCTGTGTTATTATTTGCTTAATATATTTTATTTAAATTAATTCACTATCTAAATGTTAACATAATTCTTTAAAAAGAAAAACCTATGTCACCAACCATGACTGGAAGGTAATAGAAAGTACAATCTTTATTACCTCATATATTTTTCATTCATTAGTTTGTTTTTCGTGTCCTTTACCAAAATAAATGACCCATGAAGCCAAGGCCTGATTTCTGTTATTTATGTCCATAGTTCCAGCACTAGTTGGAGTATGGAGAGCATCCCAAGTATACCTGTTAAGAGAATGTAAATGTCTGCCTCCTACATCATTCCCTTATACATAAACTTTAAAGGAGACATCCAGGAAAGTTAATCCATTCTCATTAAAATCATTCCAAGACCCAGTACACAGAAAACATTTTTAGTTAAATGAGATCTAAATCATGCTATTAGATTCTAATGGAAGGCTCTTGTCTGCCAAAGGTTCTGAGTATGAGGCTGGTAGGGTATTAAAGATTTCAGTTCAGTTCAGTCGCTCAGTCTGACTCTTGAGACCCCACGAACTGTATGTAGCATGCCAGGTCACCTGGTCTATCACCAACTCCTGGAGTTTACCCAAACTCATGTCCACTGAGTCAGTGATGCTACCCAACCATCTCATCCTCTGTCAGTCCCTTCTCCTCCCACTCTCAATCTTTCCCCTCATCAGGGTCTTTTCAAATGAGTCACCTCTTTGCATCAGGTGGCCCAAGTACTGGAGCTTCAACATCAGTTCTTCCAGTGAACACTCAGGACTGTTCTCCTTTAGGATGGACTGGTTGGATTTCCTTGCAGTCTTCTCTAACACCACAGTTCAAAAGCATCAATTCTTTGGCACTCAGCCTTCTTTATAGTCCAACTCTCACATCCATACATGACTACTGGAAAAACCACAGCCTTTACTGCTGCTGCTGCTGCTGCTGCTGCTAAGTTGCCATGAAGTGATGAGACCAGATGCCATGATATCAGTTTTCTGAATGCTGAGCTTTAAGCCAACTTTTTCACTCTCCTCTTTCACTTTCATCAAGAGGCTTTTTAGTTCTTATTCCTTTTCTGCCATGAGGGTGGTGTCATCTGCATATCTGAGGTTATTGATATTTCTCCCGGCAATCTTGATTTCAGCTTGTGCTTCTTCTAGCCCAGTGTTTCTCAAGATGTACTCTGCACAGAAGTTTAATAAGCAGGGTGTTGATATATAGCCTTGACATACTCCTCTCCTGTTTTGGAACCAGTCTGTTGTTCCATGTCCAGTTCTAACTGTTGCTTCCTAACTTGCATATATGTTTCTCAAGAGGCAGGTCAGGTGGTCTGGTATTCCCATCTCTATCTGAATTTTCCAGTTTATTGTGATCCACACAGTCAAAGGCTTTGGCATAGTCAATAAAGCAAAAATAGATGTTGTTCTGATGGTCTCTTGCTTTTTCAATGACCCAACAAATGTTGGCAATTTGATCTCTGGTTCCTCTGCCTTTTCTAAAGCCAGCTTGAACATTGGGAAGTTCATGGTTCACAGATTGCTGAAGCCTGGCTTAGAGAATTTTGAGCATTACTTTGCTAGCTTATGAGATGAGTGCAATTGTACAGTAGTTTGAGCATTCTTTGCCATTGCCTTTCTTTGAGACTGAAATGAAAACTGACCTTTTCCAGTCCTCTGGCCATTGCTGAGTTTTCCAAATTTACAGACATATTGAGTGCAGCACTTTCACAGCATCATCTTTTAGGATTTGAAACAGCTCAACTGGAATTCCATCACCTCCACTAGTTTTGTTTGTAGTGATGCTCCCTAAGGTCCACTTGACTTCACATTCCAGGATATCTGGCTCTAGGTGAGTGATCACACCATCGTGACTGCCTGGGTTGTGAGACCTTTTTTATACAGGTGTGTGTATTCTTGTCACTTCTTAATATCTTCTGCTTCTGTCAGGTCCATACCATTTCTCTCCTTTATCGAGCCCATCTTTGCATGAAATGTTCCCTTGGTATCTCTAATTTTCTTGAAGAGATCTCTAGTCTTTGCCATTCTGTTCTTTTCCTCTGTTTCTTTGCACTGATCGCCGAGGAAGGCTTTCTTGTCTCTCCTTGCTACTCTTTGGAACTCTGCATTCAGATGGGTGTATCTTTCCTTTTCTCCTTTGCTGCTGGCTTCTCTTCTTTTCACAGCTATGTGTAAGGCCTCCTCAGATTAAAGATTTACCAGAACCAATATAAGCATTCTCCTTGACTTGATCAGAAAAACTGAAAAATATATGAGGGGTAACTTCTTTCTCATATGACTTGATGTTACTCAATTCTAGGTCTTTCTAACACCTAACATGATCTCTGTTATCAGCAGAGCAAGAGTGCCACCCTTCGAGAAACATTGCCTTTGAAGATCTAAACAGACATTTCTATGTCTAAATAGACATTTTGGTAAAACATACAGATGGCTAAGAAGCACATGAACAGATGCTTAACACCACTAATTAATACAGAACAGCAAATCAAAACTAAAGTATGATATCACCTCATACCGGTCAGAATGGCCATCATAAAAAAAATCCACAAATAACAAATGCTAGAGAGGGTGGGGAGAAAAGGGAACCCTCCTTCACTATTGGTGGGAATGTAAATTGGTAAAGCCACTATAGAGAACAGTAGAGAGGTTCCTTAAAAAACTAAAAACAGAACTATCATATAATTCAGCAATCTTGCTCTGGGGGATATAGCTGCAGAAATCACTAATTTGAAAAGATATATGCACCCCAATGTTCACAACAGCACTATTTATAAAAGCCAAGATATGGAATCAACCTGTCCATTAACAGCTACATGGACAAAGAAGTGGTATATAACTCAGCCATAAAAAAGAATGAAATAATGCTATCTGCAGCAACATGAATGGACCTAGAGATGTTCATACTAGGTGAAGTAAAATCAGAGACAGGATATGATATCACTTATATGTGGAATCTAAAATATGACATAGATGAGCTTATCCACAAAACAGAAACAGACTCACAGACTGAGAAAACAAACTTGCAATTACCAAAGGGGAAGGCTGGGGAGGGAAAAATCAGGAGTTTTGTTTTAGCAGAGACAAATTATTATATATAAAATAGATGACCAACAAGGACGTACTGTATAGCACAGGAAGCTATACTCAGTGCCTTGAAATGAGTTAGAATTGAAGGGAATATTAAAAAGAATATATAACTGAGTTACTTTGCTGTGCACCAGAAACTAACACAACATTGTAAATCCATTATATTTCAATAAAAAGTGAAAAAGAAGAAAAACTGCCTTATGGGAAGAAAATCCCTCTGCTCTATTTCACAGCAGGTGGGAAAATATATCTGAGTTCTTGAAACCGCAGAGTCTTTCCCTCTCCATTTCCACGCCTTCCTGAGAAGCTCATCGAAAAGTGGGATTTCAGTGACTCCTGCCTCAGCTCCCTCATGAGTTTCCTGCCAAAGCAGAAACGGTATGTTGCAAATGAAGACAACTTTTTTTTTTAAAGTAAGTATATCTCTTGAAAAAATCTGATCATATATTTTGGCTTCCTACTTCAAAAACCCAGGAGAGGAGGACAACAGAATTGAGAGGATATATGGTCTGCTTCAGAATAACCCACATGTAGCCAAGAGACTGATACAGTCAGAGATGAGAAGGGGTACACATACACACTTACACACATTTTTTCCAACCACACAATATATTTCACTCATGAATACAGCATTCTTATAATATGCACCTAATTCAAAATGACCACCTGGGGGCAGGGCTCTGGTTGTAACAGAAGATGCACCCTTGATAAAGGAGGTGAGACAGCTTGAACTCTCCACTGCTAGGTCTGAACAATACAGAGCAGCATTTTCAATGGATGCTAATAGGGGTTAATTGAATATCATTTAGGAAACTCATGGATCAACAAAAAACAAGGTTTATTTTTCTTTGGTAAATCTTCAAAGCCTTTAAAGTGCCAATGTGCACTGAACAATTCAGAAAGAAATGTAATGCCTTGCATTTCCCAAAGTCACTTGACCACGATACCACTCTCCCGTCTTTGTCTTTGGGTGGTTTTTTTTTTTTTTTGGATTATTCTATAGAGTTTTAAAAAATATATTCTTGGATAAACTGGGTTATGTACTATACTCCTGAATTTCTGACTGTACTTGGAAAAAAAGAAAAAGCCAAATTCCTTATAGGCTAGGACGTGATAAGATATTACAGTTCCAGCAAATGGATAAAATACTTGGTAGCAGCAACAATAGAACTTATAAGTACTAAATAAAACAGGCTTCAACGGAATCCTGGTTTTAGAATGTGTCAATAAAGAATGGGCATCAGTTGGATGTAGGAATAGTCAGAGACAAGAATCAGAAGATGAACAGGGCAGGGAAAGGGCTAAATTTGTCAGATGATGAAGTGGAGTTATTAGGGCAGATGAAAGATGACCCTCCAAAGGGTACTTTTTGGGGTAATCAAAATCAAGTAGCAGAGATGACAGTTAGAGATTAGTAATGGGGAAACCTGTGAGCAGAAGCAAGAAGGAAAGGAGAAGAAAAACACGTTTCAGGGAAAAGAAATGATGAAGAGGATTCTGAGTAAGTCCAAACGAGAGGGAAGAAGAAAATGCGCCTGCGTGAATGTGCACAGGCTCCTTCATCCTGCCAGGCGAAACTGGAGGCAGAGCAGCAGTTAGCAGTGAGCTATGATGAAGAAAACTGGAGAGAGAGGTAGGGAAACAACTGCGGCTTTAGAAGGCAGCTGAGCAGAGCTTATAAGGAGAACTGATATAGGAAGGAGAAAGGAAGAGACAGGAAGAAACATAAACTTTGGCAAACCTCTTCGAGATACTCTAGAAATGGCAAACACAAGGCACTCATACCTCTTTTTTCATATTGATCATGCTTTATTTTCCTCTGACTATAGATCTGGCTTCAGAACCCTCTCAAAACAGCACTCTAGTTAGCTACTACTGACTGATCTGACCTGATGCTAGTTATGAGGGCTGCATTCTAATGGTATTAAAAAACAAAAAATACGAAAAAGCCCTCTATGGGGTTCTACTAATACCCACGCACTGACTGAAGGGTAATAAAGAAAAAACTTAACTTCTAGCTAGTAAAGTAAACTGCTTCAGTGTGAGATGTTTATTATTAATATAACTTATATAACAATGCACATGTATGGAAGTGAGTAAATGTATATGTGAAACATCAGCATTTCAAATAGGTAGACCAAACCATTCAATATTTGTAATCTGAAACTCTGTTTTAAGCATTCATATGCACATGAAAATCAGCTCATCCTTCACCTTGGCAACTGAAACCTTTAAACCCCATAAACTGATATGATTACGTTTTGAGTTAAGTAGCTGATATCAAACAACAGCATGTTCAAATAATCAGTCTTCTCCTTCCTTCTCTACATATGGCAGTATATTGGGCTCAACTTCTTAAAAGGTTAGCATGAACACCAAAGAAGTTTTTCTTCCCACCACATGACACATTTTTCAAAAGCACATATAAATAATGCAACAACCTAACAGCATTGATTATGATCAGGCTATGGTGACAGCTGGGGGGAAAATTGGGATTTTTATCAATGGTGATAAAAAAGAAACTGCATTCATTTTCAGTCTGAAACTAAATTTTTAAAAAGGGAGGAAGGATGGAGTGTGACAAGTTGCTTTGGTTCCAATTTCCTCCTGCACACGATCGTTAATTTCACCCAGATCTGAGCATCTGAGGCCTTTGCGTATTCATACAAAGAACCACTTGAAGGCACACAATGCCCTCCGATTTTCCCTAGTCAGGGAAACATGCAGTGCTTTCTTTGAACTATTTTGTTTGAACATCTCAGTATGTTATACATGTTCTGCCAAACAGCTCATAATGCTTTGAGGGAGGAGAGCTGCTGTTAGAGGTTATCCTTTTTATGACTTTATTCTGAATTAACAACAATAAAAAAGATGTTCATTATCCTAGGCTAGCTTAACTGAGATAGAAAAGGAAAGAGGCAGTGGGGAGGGAGGAAAGAGAACAGTGATCTCTCAAGAATTTTGGCAGCTTGAGTGTCTACTGACCCAAATACATTCATCATCATAGCTCCCGGGAACCAATGCAACAGAATCCTAAGTGGCCTCCTACACTGACTCCAGCCCTTTTTACTGCAGCCAGGGTAATCCTCTCAAAACACATGTCTAATCATACATGCCTATCCGTCCTCTCTGTGGTCTAGCAAGGTTCTTCATGGTGTGGCCCCTTGTGGCAGATTACGGCATACCTTGTTCTCTGGACTCCAGCCCCACTGGCCTTCTTTCAATGCTGCCATGCCACAGGGCCTCTGCTGACCACAGGGCCGTTGCACAAGCTGCTCGGTGTGGAATGCTCTTTCCACTCCCAACTCCTTTGCTCAGCTTTTATAATACTAGCCTAAATGTCTTATAACTTCTCAAGAAGGCCTGCTCTGAATCTGTCTCTACACACTGGTTCAGGTTCCCCTGATGTCTCCTCACAAAGCACTCCTTTCTCAGCATTTGTATCTATTTGTAGCTATAAATTTGTGAGACTCCTTTTCTGCTCCCCTACTCAACTGTAAGCTCTGCTGGGCTATAACAAAGACTACTTTCCTCTCCACTGTGCAGCTGTGCACTGTATACACACACAGAGAGTCCTTAATAAATATGTGGTTACCTAACAAATTAATGGAATGTGCGTCATGTAATGTATTGCTTAGCTGATATATTCATAACTGTGGCACACAGAGAAAGATTTTGGAAAAAAATGCTTATACTGTAAACCAAAGATTATTTAGTAAATATAATAAAAAAAATTCTATCAAGCTCTCCTGCATATCCTACTGAAACCAGTAGGTGATGACTAAGCTCTGTCAGGTAAATGCATAAAATCTCCAGAAAGGAGACTGTTATCTCACATTTCCTTCTGTTCTCTGCTCTGAAGGAATGGAATCCTTACTAAGGCTGCTAAGTGAAAATGTCTGGAGAATAAACAAGGTGGATGTCACTGTAATCTTCTGGGGGAACCAAGCTTCAACTTGGCAGCTGGCCAAAATGATGCCAATGAGAAGAACCACCTGGAAGGTGGGCCATGGAGAAACACAACTCACGTTGGTTTTGAGGCCTCGGCCTGGTCGGTTTGCAGTTTCTCTCCTCCTTCCACCTCCATCGTGCAATATACAATGCGATTTGGAGCCAAGGATTTGAGGCCTTGGACCTCCATGATCACCACCTGCAAACAGAGAGGCACACAGCAGAGTTTACTGTCAAAGTCCCATGGACAGCATCAGCCAGAGGAAAACAGATACATTAAGATCTGTCTCATCAGTTCAGTTCAGTTCAGTCGCTCAGTCGTGTCCGACTCTTTGCGACCCCATGAATCGCAGCATGCCAGCCTCCCTGTTCATTACCATCTCCGGAGTTTACTCAGACTCACGTTCATCGAGTCCATGATGCCATCCAGCCATCTCATCCTCGGTCATCTCCTTCTCCTCCTGCCCCCAATCCCTCCCAGCTCACAGTCTTTTCCAATGAGTCAACTCTTCACATGAGGTGGCCAAAGTACTGGAGTTTCAACTTTAGCACCATTCCTTCCAAAGAAACCCCAGGGTTGATCTCCTCCAGAATGGACTCACGCATATACACAAAACCCCAACAGGTATCAGAACTTCAATCAGATGTCTACCAGCCTTGCTGGGACATATCCAGCACAAAGATGCAATTCTTCATAGTGTAGCTTATTGCCTCCCAGATGGAGAGACAAGGTTCACTAACTCAGATGCACACAGGAGCCAGATTAAGTGGAATGGGCTACATTTTTCTGTGTTAAAAACACATAAGATCTTGATTTTTCATTTCCACAAGAAATAGACTTTCCTATTAAAAAAATGTAGTCTGGCTTTTAACTCAGAACCTGCTGGAGGCATAGATCAAGAAATTCACTTTCCTCTTTACAAAAAATAAGTGATAACACAAGTGCTAAGATAAAGGGCAGGTGCCCTTTGGCATGAGAGTTAGAGATGCAAAAGGGAGTGATGGGGACTGTGGCCAACTGGAGAGCTCCATTTAAAGGGGGCCACTGCTACTTTGCTACAGCCCTGTTGCCTTGCTTTACTTCAGTCTAGACATAAATGGACTGCCAAATACTCCAGCTTCTGGTACCAGAAAATGGAAACCTGAATCACAGTCAAAGTTAGAAATCTGAACTTGACAATAATTTTAAGATAGAGAAATAAAATAAACAAATTCTGGACAGGCTAACATTGTAGAGTGAAAAAAAAAAGCCTACAATTGTATACTCTCTGTCTAGACTGAGAAAAAGGCTGGGTTTAGATTGACTAAGTTATATTATTTACAACTCCTGGCATTTCCCACCACTACCTTCCAACTCTATTCAATCACCTGCTATTTTCATATTTAGTGGTATACACTGCCACTCATCAGAGGGAAGGGAGCAAAAGAAGACATTGATTTAAAAATCAGGAACAAATGACATCAGAGATCAATAAAGACCAAGGGATATTAACAAATCACTGACTTGTACTCCAAAAGAGCTAATGGCATTATACAAGGAGAAGGATTATGGATGCGCAAAAAAAGTATACTTCTTTAACAGGCTCAATTCAAAGAAGCCTAAGACAATAGGGCCTGCATTGCCTCAAGATTCACAAGTCAATTTTCTGCATAATAGCCCAGTGATTCTCAAATCCAGTGAGAATCAGAATTGCCTGGAAGGATAAGCCAGACACTGCTGGGCTTCACCCACTTAGCTCCTGACAAGCAGGTCTTGGGTAAAGCCCAAGACTTCTCATTTGTAACTAGTTCCCTGGTGATGTAGATACTTTTGCTGCAGATCCAGAAGCCAGTATGTCACTCAACAGATACTGGTCAAATCTTGACCATCAAATCACTCTACTTTTAAATCTCCTGAGCCTCAGTTTCCTCATCTGTAGAGTGGGGATAACGGTACAGGTTCTCTCTCTCTCTGTAGCTACTATGTGAGGATCTAATGAGATGATGCATGTAACTGAACATCTTTTCACTAGGTGGAAAGAACCATCAAATGAAAACAATGAGAGGCTTTAGGGAAAGAACACAATTTTTGGAGTTTTAAAGATCTGAGTTCAAATCCTGAACCTGCATCTTCACTAGCTGTGTAATGATTTACAAGGCTCTTAACTACTCCAAGGCTTTGTTTCCATATCTGCAAATGCCTTGGAGGGTTGTTGTGAGGATTCACTGAGTGAATGATAGTGAAGGATTCTAAACACCTACTGGTTTTCATCAGAACACTTCCCCCAAACACCACCTGCCCAAGGACACTCCCCTTGTGTTCCTGGACATCAGTTCTCCTGCTTCAGGGAACTGTTCTCTACTGTTCCTCCCAGCCATGCAATTCTATAATTACATAAAATATATCTGGTACGAGCCTGAAAATTCAAACCAAGTCTGATGAGATGACAGTCCTTTCTCTCTTTGCCTCTTTATAGGTCCCCTCCCTATGTCCACCAAAACACATTCACAAACAGATACACAGGGCCTTCTGTTGCTGACTTAGAATGATGAACAATCCAGCGTTCTAATTACAAAGTATTTGGGAAACCTAGGGCCTTTCATTTTGTACTTGCACTTACAAGCTACAACCTGTTTGAATCATATACACATGGGGGTATGGCTGGGGACTCATTCATATCGGTATTTTTGACAATCAGCTGTTTAATATTGAGCACTGACAAAGAATCAGAAAATTACAGACTTAAAAGCTTCATGAAAATCAATAAACCACTTTCACCTTTTAGTAGAAAGACAAGAGGCAGTAGGGAATAAATTGCCACCTTTAATTGGCAATAATCAAATTCAAAGACACCTAAGAAAAAGCATTCAGTATCTCAGGTGGCAGTATTTAAAAAAGGAAGGAAGTTTGTGTGAAATTACACTGGTGATTTTTTCATGCACCAAGTGCTCTATATTTAACTGAATACTGCCTCTTCCACTTGCAAGATACATGTTGAAAATACTGCAATGTGAGTATCCCAATTTGAACTGAGCACAGTAAAACAAATTACCAGCAGTTCATTCACAGCAAGCCTTAATGATGTTCTAGAATGTTAATTTAATCTTTATGAATTTTAATTAAATCTATAGAAATTTGATCTGTTCTCTTAGTTTCCTATCTTGGATTATCATAAAATCCTTACAGAGTTTGAGCTTTCATATTTTATGAATGGGTCTCCAACTTTGGAGTGTATAAGGAGTACCTGGATAGCTCCTTAAAACACACGTTCCAGGGCTCTATGCTCCATGTGGAGATTTTATTCTGACAATTTTATTGAGGCATGTTTTACATATTATATAATTCACCATTTCAAGTGTACAATATGGCAATTTTAATAAATTGATTAGGATGTACAACTATCATAACAAATCACTGCTTGGAACATTTTTTCCCTCTCCTAGTAAGTTTCCTTATGATCATTTCTACCTCCTCCCCCAGGCAACACTAACCTACTTTCAGTTTCTGGATATGTGCCTTTTCTGGACATGTCAGATCAACGGTATCAAATAGTATATGGGCTCTTGCATCTGGCTTCTTTCACTAAGCATAATGTTTTGGAAGTTTGGTCTATATTTTAAAAAATGTATCAGTAGCTTATTATTTTTTAATTGGTGAAGAGCATTCATTTTTGTCTATTCATTCACCTGTTGACAGACATTTAGATTGTTTCCATTTTTTTGCTATATTGAATAATGCTGCTGCTATAAACATTTATGAGCAAGTCTTTGTGGAGACATGTATTTTCATCTCTCTAGGGCAGATAAAGTTCAACATTCAGAAAATGAAGATCATGGCATCTGGTCCCGTCACTTCATGGGAAATAGATGGCGAAAACAGTGGAAACAGGGTCAGACTTTATTTTTTTGGGCTCCAAAATCCCTGCAGATGGTGACTGCAGCCATGAAATTAAAAGACGCTTACTCCTTGGACGAAAAGTTATGACCAACCTAGATAGCATATTCAAAAGCAAGACATTACTTTGCCGACTAAGGTCCGTCTAGTCAAGGCTATGGTTTTCCTGTGGTCATGTATGGATGTGAGAGTTGGACTGTGAAGAAGGCTGAGTGCTGAAGAATTGATGCTTTTGACCTGTGGTGTTGGAGAAGACTCTTGAGAGTCCCCTGGACTGCAAGGAGATCCAACCAGTCCATTCTGAAGGAGATCAGCCCTGGGATTTCTTTGGAAGGAATGATGCTAAAGCTGCAACTTCAGTACTTTGGCCACCTCATGCGAAGAGTTGACTCATTGGAAAAGACTGTGATGCTGGGAGGGACTGCGGGCAGGAGGAGAAGGGTACGACTGAGGATGAGATGGCTGGATGGCATCATGGACTCGATGGATGTGAGTCTGAGTAAACTTCGAGAGTTGGTGATGTACAGGGAGGCCTGGGGTGCTATGATTCATGGGGTCGCAAAGAGTCGGACACGACTGAGCGACTGAACTGGACTGAACTGAGGGCAGATATCTAAGTGTGGAAATGTTGGATCACCTGGTAATTTTATGCTTACCATTTTGAGAAACCACAAAGCTATTTTCAAAAGTGGCCACACCATTTTATATTCTCCTCCTCTAGAGATTTTGGTCAATAATTCTGGGGGTGCTGGAATGTGCACACTGAACCAGTTTTTAATAATTCTGATGCAATTAGATCAGATTACTCCTTACATTCCATGTATGATAAACAAACATGTGAGCCAAAGTGACAGAGAACTACTGACATGTTGAGACTTCTGCCATAATTCTGGCCCAAAGAGGTTCTTTCCTGGGGTGATGAGACAAACTAAACAAGTCTCCACTGTAACAAGGGCCTTTCTATGGAGAAGCCAACGGGAGACAGAATTGGAGAGAAAACTGTCAGCCTACCATGAAATGAAGCTAGATTGTTTGTTGTTTTTTTTTGAACATAGGTTACCAAAATGTTAAAATTTCTAAACAGTACAAGATATTTACAAAATCTTTCAGAATTGCTTTAAGACGGGCAAAGTAATTTAATATTAAATTTAGTAAGTGGTTCTTAAGATTGCATTTCCTAAGGAAAAGGATGGTTTCCTGGAGATGGGAAATTACTTGCTGATTAGCTGACCCATGCCTAGCAAGCTATTATTTTAATAACTGTTCCTGGGGAGCAAAAAGGAGAATAAGCTGATTGTGATGCATCTAATCACCCCAGTCTGGCCTGCTCTGCCAGGAAGCTCTCAAGGATTTAGGGCTTTTTACCTCCAAGGAGAAAGACAGCACGACGTCTGATTTGGACAGCTGGTTCTCACTCTCCTCACCCATGTCAATGATGGAAGCATTGTGGCTGCGTTTGAGTTTCTGAAGCTTGAACTCGCCGCCTTTGGACACTGGCATGCTTTCCAAATTAGCCATGAGCAGGTTGACGGATGACTTCAGCTCCTCAATGTACATGTTTTCCATTTCTTTGGATACGAACTTGGGAAATTTGCGTTCCTTGTAAAGAAAAAGAAAGGAATGAGCCATGGAGTAAATAAAGACTTGCTTTACATAAAAGATTTTCATCTTTCAGCCCTGAGTTCTGATGACATCTACCACTACTGAAATTTTCCCAGATACTGTGGCACATGCTAGAAAAATGTTCAGTCAAGTTGAGTAGACAGCTGCCTGCCTTCTAGTTATTTATCATCTCTAACAGGTAAGAAACATAATATACATTAAAAAGAGAGAAATGTATTATTATAGTTTTATCTTCCCCCCCACCCCCATTATCTCCAGAATATTTGATTTATGGAATGAAAAATGGGGTGATGTTTTTTCAAATCTGGTTTCAAATTTAACAGTTTTTCTTTTTTTAGGAAAATGTAGTCAGTTGTTTTTAAGTTGAGATAGAAAGACACCTTATTTCTGAATATCTATAGAGATTTTCTCACATGAATAATTCAAAAGGAGCTCATTTGAGATGTTTCAAATGTAGCCTGTGGCTATTTCTAAGAGGAATAGTTAACTGTTTTCAAGCAAAACTGAAAGAAAAATTAATAAAGTGATGAAAAACATGATTAAAATTCCTTAGAAAAGAAGATAAAACAACTCAGTATCAGAACTGAACTCTCTATTTTTTTTTTGACCACCCCATGCAGCATGTGGGATCACTGAACCCACATTGCCTACAGAAGTATGGAGTCTAAGCCACTGGACCACTAGGAAATACCCCTATTTTTCCCTTTCTTAAGAATTCAGTTGTAATGGCAACTTGCTTTAGTCAGGCTATGTGTTTCTTCACAGCTCTAAGTTGTCTAGATGTCTTGAATGAGTACACTCTGGATCAATCACTTTCTCAAAGAATCAGCCCTCTGCAGTCCAGCTCCATAACTGAGCAGGTGAGGGGCAAGTCAAATCAGTTTGATGTCTTTTTTTTGCAAGTGACAGAAATATCCAATTTCAACTGACTTAAACAATAAAAGGAATGTACTGGTTTGAAAATGTCCTAGGGTAGCACCAGCTTCCGACAGGCTGGAACGAGGAGTCAGATAATATCATTATAACTGAGTTTTTCCTTCAAAACTGGGTTTGAGTTTCTCTGAGTTGGGTTCATGCTCAGTCTGGCTCCTCTTTATGTCATAAAAAGGTTGCTAAAGCCCTGTACTTCACAATACCACAGTACCCTATCTAAAGAGTGAACATCTTCTCCCATGATGTTCACAGAAGATGGACTGTCTTGATCTCAGAGTTCTCAGAACTCTGACTGATGTGCATACCCTGAACCAGTTTCCATGGCCAGTGGTGGGTCATGTTGAATTGCTTAGACCTGAGTTATGTCTTCCGTCTCTGTGGCTCAGGGTAGAACTCCACCTGGATCACAGGGAACACGGATTGGGTGATGGAAGTAGATGAAAAGTGATGTCTTCCTGAAAGATTCAGAGGTGGCTTTCCAGAGAAGGTGACCCTTGGGCTGAGTGTGATGGATGAGGATGAGTTTGACATTGGGTTGACATGGCTAAGACAGGGCCACTTGTATTTGCTGATTTTCCATGAAAAATATAACAGGCAACCATAAATCCAAGAAGGTCTATATAAGCTGAACATGGTTTCAAATATTTCCCCATCTCTTTTTCAACATGGCACTTCTTACAAGTGAAGAGAAGGATGAGGTAAGTTAATTTATGTTAAGGCTGCCAAGTAGCAAAGGTTACATAATAATAGCCTGAAGGCTGTTACAGTCATGTACCTCCTTTCTCCTCATATTTGGGCCCAAACCTCGTATCTGTATGGGATACTGGGGGAGCTGGGCAAGTGGTATCTTTAATTTGTACTAGAAGCAGCTGGCCTGCAGTTGCCATGGAAATGGAAAGAAAAACCATCCTGACTAGGCAGTGGGTTCTTTCCTGCCCATCAGCTTTACTATCAAGTGTGATCCCTCATCACACACATCTTTGGGACTCACTGAAGGCCTTTTCATTTGAAAGGTCTTGAAACTCTGCCATAGTCTTCAAACTCTGGAATAAGACTCAGTGGTTACAGATACCACCACTCTGGCCCAAAAGTGGCTTCCACCAAACTTTCTACAGCAGAATATGGAAAAATCCAGAGTGATCACTCCTCCCAGAACTTGGACAGTTCCTAACAACAGCATAAAAACAGGCTCATAAAACTGAGGTCTGCAAGGAAAAACAAGGCCATTTCTCTGTTCTGAGTACTTAAGACTTGAGAAGCAACAGCATTCTGTCAATCTCAGCTGAGGTTCTAAAGTGGTGTCTTCAGCAGCACACCCATTATAAACACATTTCAAAGCTGAAGTTGTGCCAAAATAAGGCAAATGTAGTCGTCCATCTCAATTGCTACATTCCCAAGCATAAAAGTAAAGCAGCCTTGACAAAAGGATTGCTTATTCATATTGCTTTATGAAAGACACAGCACATGGGTGGAGAAAGTCTCCCACAGAAATTCTCTGCCAGTCATTCATTTTGGTTTGGGGATGATAACATTCCACAGTGGGGATGGCCTCCCAAGGACAATTCCTTCCGGAGTTACTGATGCTCAGCCACACTGAGGGATTTGGGGAACACCTTGAAAAACAGCACTTGACAGTGCTAACAGCTCTGTCAGTCATTTGCTTTGCTTTCATGTCTCTTCATTTTCACTCATACAGAATGAAGCAGCCACATGTAAAAACTGGCAAGGGTACTTGGATAAAGAATCTTTAGACCCCAAGGCACAAATGACATTGCAGATGGTCAGAAGGAAGGCTGTTGGTACAAGGACACTCTCCAGAGGCGGAGCTTGCCTACAGACATGCCAAGTCAGCACAATTTCTCCGACCCTTCTTGGGCTCCTACAACCCGTTAGATAGTACAGCCATCAACAGGAATGAGAGTCAGCTGAGAGGTAGGTGTCCAAGGTTGGGGGGAATTGCCAGAAAGTTTCCAGGCACCACGTGACACACGTGGTGTGAGAAGCGTGTGCAGGTACAAAGGGGCACCGAGGAGCCTTATCCAGTCCACACCAGTGAAACAGATTCCTCTTGAATCCTGGGCCTGCCATTCACTAGTTATGTGACTTTGAACAGGTTTCTTCACCTGTCTGAATAACAGTGTTTAATCTGAAATGTGAATGACAAACCTTAAAAAGTTATTATGAAGAGTAAGAGATAATAAACATTAATACTTCTGACCACTGAGCATTCATAGACACACATATATATGTATACACATATACTCAGCCTGTATATATGTATATTTACACACATATATGTATATGCATATAAACATATATTCCTACACAGATATACATAATTATATCAGGCACTATGTTACCTCTAGCACTCTACTAACAACAACAGTAACTGTAACAGTGGTGAACACAGAAGAGATCATGCTGCTAGGCGGCACTTACAGGTTACTGGGTATTAAGTTAAGCACTGTATATGCTCTACCTCCTTTCATCTTTCCACAACCCAGTGAGGCTGGTGCTGCTATTTATTCCCATTTTCTGGACAAAAATGAGATACAGAGGTTTTATCCATAATCAGCAGAACTGAGTTTGAAACCCCGAGCCCACACAACAGGGCTGGATTATCTGGCCCCAAGCAGCATCAGGGCCGAGGTGAATTCTTCGGGGCCTCTCAGCAGTGGGCACCCTCTACACACCTCGCTGTACAGCTCACAGTGCTCAGCAGAGCAGGGGCCAGAGCCAAGTCCTCCACAGCAATGGCCACCCCACCATTACCAGCCAATGTGGCCTGTATGATGCTGGGAGATGGGTCAAGTGTAGGGAGTGATGGGGGAAGGGTGAGTGTGTTAAACGAGAGAAAGGAGGTCTTGCTAGTAATGGTCAAAATCAGCATCACAGATACGAGAAGCATTTGGGGCAAGCTAGTACAGCTTCCTGGATTGGTTCTTTACTCAAAGCGGTGCTTAAGTGGCTTCATTGCACTCCCTAGCTTTTATGAACTACATAGACTTACTTTTCCTTGAATGAACCTCCCTGGCATTTAGATTTTTCTTTGAAGTCAGATTCCCCTCGGTTCTTAGCTACCTGTCAAAGGTCAGAGTCAGGGAGATGCTCCCTACACACATTTTTCAGGAAAAAAATTGAACTGAATTACTATAAGCTTGGACACGTGCTACTTTATGACCCAGGATAGATGCCAGGTCCAAGAACATTCATTAAGGTGGAGGTGGTATCATTCTCTGGAAGAAGAGGATCCACTCTGATTTGATTTTTGGCAATGCATGGAGCAGAACTTTTCCATCACAGAAATATCTGGATGCTGTTTCTCACATAGGCACATCATCATGTTTGCAATGGGAGCACAGAATGAGATAGTCATTTTGCTCTGCACAGAATAGGGTTTAAATGGCAACTCAACATTTAAATGATAGCTTGAAAAACCAATGGTATTTCACTCCCAGACCTCTGCCTCTAATACTGCAGAAGCTGTAGTATCTGTCTTACATAATTAGCTCAAAAATTTTGGAATTTTACCCCAAAATGTGGCCAAAAGAACTGGCAAATATCACAGCAGCACTAATGCCACAAGCTGCCGGTGTAAGCTCCAATGTCAACTTCTAATCACATAATTTAAATAACTTAGACTTAATTCCTGGGTGAAATCTGGGGAAACTTTAATGTCAACACGAGAGGATTTGGGAAAATGTTTGAGCAGGGATTAAGAAGTCTTTCCTACCAGATTTTTAGAAATGCATTCAGGTCCCTTCATGGAACTTTTAAGGCAGCGTGTCTGATGTTCACAGTGAGGGCTCACACAGCCGTCTGTCTGATGCTTTGTTGGATGCTGGTATAACTGAATTGACAGATTACATGGTAGGGCCGTGGGAGGAGGAAAGCCACCTCACACGTGGCCCCTTTCTCACCGAGGAAGAAAGGACAAACATCTGCATTTTGTTTAATTGCATGAGGATGAGAATGCTGCTGGCAGAATCACCAAGGTCCCTACCACCTCTTTCCCAGATTCCAAGGTAATCAAAGTAGAAGGGATTCAGAATTCCAGGAGCCCATTCTGCCTGCTGTGTACTACACTGCTTCATTTGGGCCTCCAGATGACCTGAAGGGAATGCACAGTAAGTTGTTGTTGAAGAGAGAAAGCAGGCTCCAGAAGAGGCAACCGTCAGGGAGGCAGGGCTGGGACAGTCTTGTCCTGGTGGAACTTCCTGCCTGCCATCTGACTACTGAAAAGAAAGAACATGAAGCTTGGAATTAAAGCACTCAGCTTCCTCCTTATTAGCTAGGTGCACCACTTACACTTTCTGATGTGCCTGAATTGGGGAGAATTAATACAACACCCAGAATTGTCTATCACAAGTCTGAATAAGACTTCATGTGAAATCACACAGCCAGTGTGATTTAATAAAGGATTGATTAGCAGTGAGAGGTCAGGATGCAGAAAGGTGAAGGCCTGGGTGAAAGGCATGTCAAACCCTTGGATTGGGATGATGGGGAAATGAAGCCTTGTGTTTGGGATGGCGTTTTGGGATGGTAGCGTGCATGATGGTTAAGAGAGAAGGTTCTGGTCACTGAATGACCTTGGCCAAGTCCTCTAACGTCTATGCCCCAACCTCTATTATCCTCAAAAGGGGATAATAATAGAACCTTTCTCATAAACATTAAGTTGTTGGAGGGTCAGAGAGGTTCTCAGATGTAAAATGATTAGGAGAGAGTTGGGCACACAGTAAACAACACATAAGCAATATTTTGTGTATATCTCCAAGCAGCTCCCAATTTATAATGACCACTCTACCCATATCCTTGCTTTTAAAGTTAGAATCCTCACCCTCAGTGATTTATCACCAGCATCCATGTGTTTCATTAAGACCCTTACTCCCTTTCATGGTGAATTGATCAACTGTTCCAGGGGCTGGCCCTTGAAGTAAGCTGGGTCATTCAGAGGCCTGACTCTTGAGATTGTGACTGTGAAAGGGATAGTGAAAAAAGGGGAAAGAGGAGAGAGGGAGAGAAATCTGAGAGACAGGTTGATTGGCTGAATCATTTCCTATCTGGCCATACTGAAAACCTGTGGAATGTTTCTCATGTTTCTCATTTGAGAAGCAAAGAAAGATGATTTTCAGAGAAAGAAGGAATAATGAGTGGGACATACAGACTCAAGAGAACAGGGGAAACCTTGACTCCTGGGTGGCCCCTGGTTCAAATCCTTCCTAGATCTTGGCTATAACTTGCCCATGGGCTCTGTGAGACATTCCCTAATTCTTAGAATCAATACCCTCTTGTAAAAAGCTTCCCTGTGTTGGAGCTTCTAATTTGCAATCAAGACACTCATCTTATAATTCAGAGAACAGAGTGAATTACGTATGGCAGATGACATCTATCTCCAGGAATTTCTGGTTATGATATTTACAGGAGCTGAAGTTCAGCCATATGGGTTGAATTGCACACCCTCAATAAAATTCACTGTGATGCTAGAAATAGAAAAATCAGGACATGCTGAAAGAAGACAAGCAAGGGTGCTTTGTTTCAATATCTCTTCATGAACTAGCTTTTATCTAAGAACTTGATACTTTATTTAATTTCTAGTAGACAAGATAGTTCTCACTCTTCCTTAGTATCAGCTGGGTTAGTTTAAGCAGAAGGAGAATTTATTTTCCTTGGCATTCCACTAAACAGGACAAAAAGTAGTTCTATAGCTGCAGGTCAAGACGAAGATCTAGGGGGTTTCAACATCCTGAGGATCTCAGTATATTCTGTCTCTGTTTACTTTTGTATATTGGCTTCACTCTTTTCTCTTCTCTTCCCTACATGGAAGAATTGAACATGACTGCAAACATCTTTTTTGCCACTACACAACACAGCTCTGTTAGTTCATGGACCATAGGTCTCAGGGGTTTCACTGGTTAGGTGCACCCATTTCTGGATCAATCACTGATGGCCAGGATAGGATGGAAGCTGTGATTGATTTCACTTGCATGAGGAGCTCACTTCCAAGACCAAGTAACTATGGCAAGGAGGCCAAGGGCATGAATGAATACTGCAAAAGAAGACAGTAAATGTCCAGGACAGCAGAAGATAGTAGTGGGCAGACTCACAGAAATCCTCCTGAATGTTTCAATATATCCTCAATATACTCTGAAATCATTCTCCTTTCTCTGTAAATTTTGACCCAGATTCACTTCAGTTGCATATTTCCCTGTTCAAGAAAGACGAGTTCTAAGTTTCAGTAATACTCTATTTGGTGTTAAAAGTATCCAGTGATGTGGGCCAGGGGAGAGAATTTCTTCATCTACTGATCAGAAATGAGCAGCTTGGCTCACTATATTAACAGCTGTTCATCCATGATATTTTAAAAATTAAAATTAGCTTACGTGAGTTTCTAAAATTATCTTGTTAAGCCTCAAAGTAAACAAGACAACTAAAATAAAGGTGCCATGAGTTCATTTTAGAAATGTGTATAAAATTTTAAGTGGCATGAATACTTACTAGCTGTGGATATAATAGCTGCCTAAGAGCAGGGCCTGGATGAAATGACCTCTATTTTCTGGATAATCTTCCAAGGAGACACTGACTTTAGAGTACATTTTAAAGCCTTATTGATGTTTACTTCCACATTAAGCAGGATTTTCAAACTGAGACTCTTTTACACTACCTTTAGCCAAACAACTGGATACTATTTTTAGCCACCAGACTGACTTGAATATAAACTTTGAAGGTATCCAAAAACTAGATGCAAAATATTTCAACAAAAGTGCTTGAGCATAAAAGGGAATTTTCCTGCTTCTTGGAATCTCTCTTGGGTTTCTCCTCCAGTAGAATTCCTTTCCATGTGTGCAAATCCTGATACACTTCTTCCCATCAAGAGGAAGGCTGAATGCCAAGCTCTACTCTGTGTCCATCTTCCCCATCCTCAATTCCCACAGCCCCCACTCTCACATGCACACAAGGCCTGTGGCTACCACAGGAACCAGTAGGATGCTGTTATTTAAAACGTCGATATTTTGTTCTTCATGGATATTTTTGCATTGGTTATGATTTTTAAAGTACTGCATTAAAATATTATTTTGATGCCCACATCCTCCCACCCGGAATTTTTAAATTCTGAATCTGAGGTGAGTACCTCACCCTGTTTCAGTCCTGATACTTAGTCAGATTTGAGTTAAAGGTCTAGTGCAGTCTCTTAACTATTACAGAACTGTTTAGCTTAGATTTTTCCCATCTGTAAAACAAGAATAACTGACATGTATTACAAGACTGTTTGGAGGACTGAGTGAGATAGTACATGTAAAGCATTTAACATGCTTGACACAAAGGCAATACTCAATAAACACTATTAGTGTGACTACATGAATAACAATACAAACCAACAGCAGATAACACTTAGGCTCATAGTCATCATTAGGAAGACGTAATCCCAGCTCTACAGCAATCCTACCTACTAGGAGACTCAGTCACGCCAATGAAGAATCACCATTCAATGAACTGTCATTATAAGGGTTTACATATGGAAAAAAAGAAAGCACAAAAGTGGGAGGACAAGCTCTTAGAGAAAGGGTCTTAAGTTGAGGACTGAAGGCTGAGTAGGACGACGTGATAAGTAGAAGAGAGGAGAAAGGTTGAAACACTAATGAGTACAAAGGCACCGGGGCTGGAAAGGGCCTGGACGCATTAAAGGGAGACATTCTGTGCAGCTGGAATGGGGAGTCCCGGTGGGAAAGTAATGGGAGGGTGAGGCCAGTAAGGAAGGACACCGTCTGTGGATTAAGAGCCTTGAATGTCCTTCTAAAGGAGCAAGCTTCTGTTCTGGGGACAGTGGAGTAGTTTACTGAAGGATTCTGAGGCTGTTTTGAGATGCCCACATACAAGGTTTAGAATGACAATGATGTGCAGGATGGACAGAAAGTGGTGAGGGAGTGGATCCCCATTTGGAGGCGACTGTAAGATCCAGGCCTGGAAGATGAGGGCCTGAACCGAAGCACTAGCAGTGGTGCTGGAATACAGTAAAAGGGCTCTGACCCACGCTTCAGAGGCAGAATCAATGAGCTGAGTGGCAGACTGAGTGTGCAGTATTGTGGGGAGGAAGGAGAAATCGGCAATAACCAGGAGGTGTCATCCACAGCAATTAGACAGAGGCCACACGAAGAGGAGTAAAAGTAGGTATGCGCACTCAGTCAGAGGAAGAAGGTAAGGAGTGAGATTGTGAACACATCCAACTTAAAACGAAGGGGATTATCAAAGTGGAAATGCTCAACAGACAGGTGGAAACACAGGGCAGGGACACGGAAGGAAGGTGAGGCTGGGTCTGAGTACGGACTGGAGTACCGGAAATGCATGCATTGTCTCAAGGACAGTGGCCCCGAGGAGGCAGGCTGAGGAGTCCCTCAGGATGACTGTCCTCATCTTTCCTCCTCTCTGATTCTCAGTTTTGTCTTCACAGCCCTTAGTAGTCAGTGTGCTCCCTGTGTGCGACTCAGGTCTGGTCCCCCAGCACATGTCCCAGAGTTTCCTTACCCTGGCTATTTGGTCTGCCATTTGGAGACGGCCATCCAGCTCTCGTCTGATCTGGGCTGCTTGCTCATCCGGATTGTCCAGCTGCACAAAAGCACAAACATGGAGACTTTGAATTTGGGTGACGACAAAAGCCCAGGAACTCATGACTTTACAATTAACACTCTTACTCTGTGCTCCCATGGACCTATTTCACTAAAACTAAGTATAATGTGACAGACAAATCTTTTTAGACAGAGTGTGATGGGGTAGGCAGGCTATTCCGAAGAAAGGCACCTGAATGAACTTGGATAGAAGCACTCATGAACTTCTAGGCAGCAGTGTTTCTAATGAGGGCCTGATGCAGCACTTCTGTTTGGGGTCCAATGAAGAAAGTGTTCACAGGGCAGACATACAGGGAAGGAGATGGTAACATAACCATTAGCGATTTATGGAGCAGACACAGTTCGCAACCAAAGCACCTACATAGCATACATCCTGCTGCTCTCCCACCCCTGGACCATTAGTCAGTTATTGCATCCTTTCTTTCTGGGCCCTGAAACCTTCTCAACCAGTACTCCAGACGGCGGCAGCCTCTCAGGTGGTGTTGATACCTTATATACACTACTACGTATAAAATATTGATAGATAACTCATAGAACCGACTGTACAGCATAGAAAACTCTACTCAGTGCTGTGTAGTGACCTGCATGGTGAGGAAATCCAAATCAGAGGGGATATATGCATACGTGCAGCTGATTCACTCTGTTATACAGCAGAAATTGGCACAACACCATGAAGCAACTATATTCCAATAAAAATCAATGAAAAATTAAACAGTATAGAGAAGTAACTGCATGTCTTCTTCTAACTAATTGAATGTATGCCTTAGAAACTATACTGAGTATGCTTCAAAGGGAGGTCACCCATGAACTGTTTGTGAAATTTGAGGATAGTTACCCACTCAGCTGACTTTCGGCACATCTATATTAAATTTACATGTGGTTAAAAAAAAGAAATCTGTCTTTGTCTTTTCTGATGGGGAGACAATCCTCTAACTTCTCTGGTGTCAGTTTTACCATCTATAGAATAAAGGTGTTGGTTACATAATCTCTAGCATCCTTTTCCCATATTTCTACAAATTTGAAATATATTCCAAGTATTTCTACAAAGGGCCATATAATGAATACTCTAGGCTTTGAGGGCCATAAGCTCTCTGCTGCCATGACTCAATTCTTCAATGAACCATGAAAGCAGACACAGACAACATCTAAATAAATGAGCGGTGGTATGTTCTAATACAATTTTATGAACAACAGGTGGTGGGCCATAGTCACAGACCCCTGCTCTAGGAATTAAAAATTCTCTGTTCATTTCTAAGCAAGCTTAGCATTACCCTTCAAACTGTAATGAGTCTGCTTTGTTCAGTAATTGATACATTATTTTACTCACAGAAGAGTTTAATAAGTACAGAACAGTGACATTCAAAAGGGATGTGCTCTATTCTTCATTTCAGAACATATTAACTCACAACAAAAAGTCAATTAAGAACTTGTGAGTTTTCTAAGTCTTTTTCTTTCAAGAGCCATTTTGATTCAGAAATTTGAAGATGAAAACCCAACTTCACACTTAAAAAAAAGAAACTCATCTACGCTATGAAATGGTATAGAAAATAAGTTATGTCTCAGTTCAGTTCACTAACTCAGTCATGTCTGACTCTTTGTGACCTCATGGACTGCAGCACGTCAGGCTTCCCTGTCCATCACCAACTCCCGGCGTTCACTCAAACTCACGTCCGTTGAGTTGGTGATACCACCCAACCGTCTCATCCTCTGTCATCCCCTTCTCCTCCCACCCTCAATCTTTCCCAGCATCAGGGTCTTTTCAAAGGAGTCAGCTCTTTGCATCAGGTGGCCAAAGTACTGGAGTTTCAGCTTCAGCATCAGTCCTTCCAATGAATATTCAGGATTGATTTCCTTTAGGATTAACTGGATTGATCTCCTTGCAGTCCAAGGGCCTCTCAAGAGTCTTCTCCAACACCACAGTTCAAAACCATCAGTTCTTTGGTGTTCAGCTTTCTTTACAGTCCAACTCTCACATCCACACATAACTGGAAAAAACAGCTTTGATAAAACGGACCTTTGTTGGCAAAGTAATGTCTCTGCTATTTAATATGCTGTCTAGGTTCGTCATAATTTTTCTCCCAAGGAGCAAGCGTCTTTTAATTTCATGGCTGCAGTCACCATCTGCAGTGATTATGGAGCCCCAAAAAATAAAGTCTGACATTGTTTCCACTGTTTTCCCATCTATTTGCCATGAAGTGATGGGATCAGACACCATTATCTTTGTTTTCTGAACACTGAGTTTTAAGCCAAGTTTTGCACTCTCTTTTTTCATGGTCATCAAGAGGATCTTTAGTTCCTCTTCACTTTCTGCCATAAGGGTGGTGTCATCTGCATATCTGAGGTTATTGATATTTTTCCCGGCAATCTTGATTCCAGCTTGTGTTTCTTCCAGTCCAACGTTTCTCACGATGTACTCTGCATAGAAGTTAAATAAGCAGGGTGACAATATACAGCCTTGACGTACTCATTTTCCTATTTTGAACCAGTCTGTTGTTCCATGTCCAGTTCTAACTGTTGCTTCCTGACCTGCATACAGATTTCTCAAGAGGCAGGTCAGGTGGTCTGGTATTCCCATCTCTTTCAGAATCTTCAACAGTTTGCTGTGATCCACACAGTCAAAGGCTTTGGTGTAGTCAATAAAGCAGAAGTAGATGTTTTTTTGGAACTCTTGGTTTTTTTGATGATCCAACGTAGGAAGTCAAGAAATAACTGGAGTAACAGGCAAATTTGGCCTTGGAATACAGAATTAAGCAGGGCAAAGGCTAACAGAGTTCTGCCAAGAGAACGCACTGGTCATAGCAAACCCCCTCTTCCAACAACACAAGAGAAGAGTCTACACATGGATATCACCAGATGGTCAATACTGAAATCAGACTCATTATATTCTTTGTAGCCAAAGATGGAGAAACTCTATACAGTCAGGAAAAACAAGACCGGGAGCTGACTGTGGCTCAGATCATGAACTCCTTATTGCCAAATTCAGACTTAAATTGAAGAAAGTAGGGAAAACCACGAGACCATTCAGATATGACATTAATCAAATCCCTTATGATTATACAGTGGAAGTGAGAAATAGAATCAAGGGATTAGATCTGATAGACTGAGAGCCTGATGAACTATGGACAGAGGTTCGTGACTATGAAGGAAGCAGGGATCATGACCATTCCCAAGAAAAAGAAACGCAAAAAGGCAAAATGGTTGTGTGAGGAGGGCTTAAAAACAGCTGTGAAAAGAAGAGAAGCTAAAGGCAAAGGAGAAAAGGAAAGATATAACTATTTGAATGAAGAGTTCCAAAGAACAGCAAGGAGAGATAAGAAAGCTTTCCTAAGTGAACAATGCAAAGAAATAGAGGAAAACAATAGAATGGGAAAGACTAGAGATCTCTTAAGAAAATGAGAAATACCAAGGGAACATTCCATGCAAAGATGGGCACAATAAAGGACAGAAATGGTATGGACCTAACAGAAGCAAAAGATATTAAGAAGAGGTGGCAAGAATACACAGAAGAATTATACAAAAAAATGTATGTCTACTATGATGTAAATAAGAAAGCTGGATAATTTACAATCTTTTTTTTTTTTGAAGTACCATGAATAGCCTTCTTTGGTTTGTTTTACAAAACAATAATCTACTTGGCTTTATGCTCTGTCTTTTTATCACCCTATTCAATTAATTAGTTGCTTTATTTTCTCTCTTCCACAGGTTTTTTAAAAATTATTTCTTTATTGAAAGATAATTGCTTTACACAATTTTGCTGTTCCAGAGTTTTGATTAGCAGAACTAGTTCCTAGATGATGAAGACTGGATTGTAACTTTTGGCCATATATCTAGCATTTCTCAAAGGGTGTTCTGCCGAACAACCACCTTAGTAGATACTCCAGAAGAAAGGACTTGGAAAGGCTCCAAAAGAATGTTAGATAAGTCTGGAAAATGCTGCGTTGAAATACAGTTTCTGAGTTCTTCAGTAAGGAAAGCTGTCAGATTTTGAAACAATTCAACTATTATTTAACTTAAAATTTTATTTTTTTGCATAATGCCCAAAGAACAAGAGTTGAAAATCCTGTTCTAAATTAATTAGCAGTCACAGCACTGACCAGTGGGCCATCCATCACTGCTTGACAACTGGCACACATAGGAAACCTGGTATCCTCAGGGCTGGTTTAGGCTCCAGTGAAGTGCTTTTCAGTCTGTTTCCTGGAAGCTTCAGACCTCTTCATATCCAGGTGCAAATCCACTGGGAACACTTGAAATGTCTTGTTCAAAATATGCATGCTGTAGTCAGATATATCTGACTACTTCACTGAGAAGAAGCAAAATTATTTGGTTAGAGGCTACAGTTACAGGTTCTGTCAGAAGATATGGTGCTCACAGAGGTTAAAACTGAAAAGAAAAAAAAAGGTAACAAAAGGTAACTATTTCCATTATGAAAATTCTCAGAGGTGTCTGAGGGCTCCCACTGGCCTCACCAAATACAACTACAAACAGCAAAGAAAGCCAGCATTGAAGATGATGAGCAGGCTAGGTCTATATGAAATGTCATTCATTCATTCATTGGTTTACTTATTCATTCATCAAACGCTGATGGAATGTCTGCTACGCGTGATACTGGAATACAGAAAGAATAAAACGGACCCAGTCCCTGACTCTATGGAACTCAAAATCTAGACAGAATAGGTATGATTATTTGAATAATTTGGACACATAAGAGAAGGGCTTAGCATTTACTGATGCCTATTTCAAGAGCAGGTATTGTATGACGTATATTAAACCCTTTTCTGAGGGGTTTCAAGAAATAAATCTTAGTGTGCATTCTCCCAGGAAAAGGATTCTGGGCCAGGAAACATTGTTTCCTCCTGAAAATTCATAACACATATTTACATAATTAATACTTAGGGAAATTCTGTAGTAAACAAGCCTACTTAACTGCATTTAATATTGTCTTTGACATAGTTATTTCAGTGAAAACAGGTGTTCCACAGGGTAGTGTGGGAAATTCCCCATGCAAAACATCTTTATGAGGAAGGTACCTTCATCATCACCGTCTTACAGACGAGGAAGCGGTCTCTGTAATGTACAGGAGTGTGGTAAAGTGGCATGAGCCATGGAAATGGAAGTGGCCCTGCCTCAGCCTGGAGCTCTTTCTGTTCTGCTTAACGTTGACTTTCTTTTTTTAGTGTGTTGTTCGGTTTTCTGTTTGGCCCTGACTATTAACTCCTCACTCTTACTTCGTTTAATTCAATAGAAGGAATCCCCACCCTGCCCTGCCCCATGACTCGGGGGAAGAAAAATATCTACCCTCTGTCTCCTATCATGACTGATTTCTTCTGCGCAAGCTGCAGCAGTGCCAGAGGCCTCCCTAAGAAATGACAGCAACAGGCATGTCCTTATCCTGGCTCTGCCACTTAGTAGCTGTGTGACCTTGGGCAAGTCACTTAACCTCTCTGTGCTCAGGCCTCCTCATCTGAATAATCAGGATAATAAGTCTACCCGAGGAGTAATGGGGATTCACTGAGACCACCGATATAAAGCATTTAGCCCACTCCTTGGCATGCAGCAAACGCTTAGGAAATAGTGGCTGCCGGCTATGTTTTAAGGAGAGCTCATGCTGGCTGTATTCTGACATGGCCCACAATGGGGCATCAAAGATTCAGATGAAAGGTCCCAGATGGGCTAGTGTCCTTGCCAGGTGTGGGTGTGGGTGTCTTGGTCTAATCTTCTGTGACCAAAAAGGAAACTGATAGGGGCTTCCATTTCTGGACAAATTTCCTCGGCTTTTCAGTGTATCCTACCTTCTCCAGGGTCAAGCCCTTTGCTCTGTTGGACTTTAATTAGCAGGAGTGACCAGAAGGTGAGCACTGCTGCCTGAGAGCTAATGACCTGAAGGAAAGATGGAAACAGAAATGCAACCAAAGCTCCCGAAAACAGTCTGGTGCGAGAGAGGGGTCAACCTCCACCAAAAGGCTCCACAGACCCACTGGATGAGGCCCCTCCACAATAAAGAGAAATCAAGAAATTATTTTCAAGAGCTGAATAGAAAGAGCCAGCAAGGGAGCTTCCATGGAAACAAGGTTCTGTTTACCTTGCTGGTCTTTTCCACCAAGGAAAGGAGAGATCTGCTGGCGAACCAGGCCAAGGGCAAACCTTTCCTGCCGACAGCTCATTAGGGTTAAAATATGTACATGTGCATGAAGGCTTTTTACCTAATTAGCCAAATAATCTTCCTACTAGCAGGGGTCAGACAGAGGCAGCATGCTTGTTTTGATTTGCCAGCCAAGCAAAAGGAACCATTTCCCTGGGCTTTTCTTTTAAAGTGATGGAGAACTAAGCTCGGCACAGAGTTATTGCAGACAAGTATCACCTCAGCCAGGGGTTCAAGCCCATCCAGAGGTCTAGGATTGTCTCCGCTCAGTGCTGTGCCCTTTCAGTCAATGTAGACACGAGAACTCAGCCCGTCATGGCTGTTGGGCTAGCTAGCACTGGCAGGAACGCCACATAGTGGAGGACCCCCTGGGGGAGTCTGTGCCCAGCTATCCCAATCCTTGGCTGCAGCACCTGGTCTAGGATTGTCTCCGCTCAGTGCTGTGCCCTTTCAGTCAATGTAGACACGAGAACTCAGCCCGTCATGGCTGTTGGGCTAGCTAGCACTGGCAGGAACGCCACATAGTGGAGGACCCCCTGGGGGAGTCTGTGCCCAGCTATCCCAATCCTTGGCTGCAGCACCCTGTCATCTCTCTTAATCTCTCTCTCAGTGTTTTGACTGCAGCTGTTGCTGCCGCTAAGGCACTTCAGTCATGTCCGACTCTGTGCGACCCCATAGACAGCAGCCCACCAGGCTCCCCCATTCCTGGGATTCTCCAGGCAAGAACACTGGAGTGGGTTTTGACTGCAGAGGGAGGACTTTTCACCTTGCACAGCTACTGAAAGGACTGAATGAGACCTTGTGCTTCAAGGGAAGTCAGAGTGACTCGGGTTCAAACCTTGACTCTGCAATTTCCTTACTCAAAGGTATCAAACAGGTGACTGAACCCTTCTAAGCCTCGGTTTCCTTGTCTGTAAAAAGGGGAGAAGATAAGATACCCACCTCAGTGTGCTTAGAGCATGATGGAATGGAATGATTATGGTGTGTACATATGAGATCCTATAGCTTAGCAACTCGTTTCTAGAATGAACTCTTTTGACGATGGGTGCTCATCAGATGCTACCTCCCCTCTGTGCCCTTTGTGATGTATGAAAGAAACCAGGCTGGGGGACAGGGGAGCCCTGGTGTGCACCAGAGGTACCTGTGTTCTGTTCTTGATTTGAACTTAGCTGGAAGATGTCAGGCCAGAGCCAGGATCTCTCTGTCCAAAACCCCGTCATCTGATAAATAACAAACCCTAAGAGATTATGTTCCAAGAGTCTCTGAAAGCCTAGAGGAGCATTTCTCAAAGCTACACTCTGGGGAACACGAGTCCTAGGGACCCTCCATGAGATAGGGTTCTGTGTGTTCCTCTCTCCCCTTTCTGAGAAGCAAGAAGACACCCAAGTGGGAATCCTACATGAAGACAAGGTTGTGTGGGTCCATATTTCCACAACATATCTGACCACATGGGTAGTACATTTGAACACCCCACACATTTTGGGCCATGCTCGCTAGGCAGTTCTCCCATGTGCCTCACTTTTCTCATGTCCATGGATAGAATTTGGTGTGGGGGGAGAAGAGAAGGAGACAGGGAGGAAGCACCCACACTATGCAAGCCTATGTCTCAGGGAAAAGGGACCCATCTGGGAGACCCCGTGTGACATCTGGGCTGACGGAGACGTCGTGCCAGGGCCTGGGCATGCAGCCCCCTCAATGGCCTCACAGCCCTGGAGGATGGGCCTTGCCAGTGCACTGGAGACATCCTTGGGTACCAGCTTTCCCTAGGGATGCCTCAGTGCTCTGGGGCTCACACATTATCATTTTGTGGAGGCAAGTCCAACTCTGGACTCACCCAGTCAGCACTGTTACTGCCACAAAGCAACCCACCACCAAGTGAAGGACTGTGATTCAAATATGCAGAAAATTGAAATAAACAGGCAGAGTACTCGATGCATTGTTTGAGTAATTGTTCTGCTCTTTGGACAAATCTCTAGTCCTCAGTCTCAGAGCAAATGGACCGAGTTCAGTCTCAGGACTACACTGACAGGACCCAGATCAGAGATGACACAGTGACTTCAGGGTAGAGATGAGGGTAGAGGCCCTGCTGAACTCTGCGGCCTGTTGGGCACCACATTCTCGCTCTGTCTGCTCCACTGTGTCCTCCGCCCAGGCCTGTGGAAGGGCTGGCTTGCTCCTGCTGCTGCACACACCATCTGCCACACCTGCAGCACTCACCCTTGTCTTCTCCTTAACCCTAACCGCCTCTGTCCTTCAGTCTGGCAGCAAACCTTCTCTGATCACATCAGATTTGGTGAGTTCCCGCTGCCGTACGCTCTCCCAGTGCGGGCATGTTCCCTTCATCAGCATTTACTGCAGTTATAGTTTTACATCCACTCATGAGATTCTGTGTTGTCCACCTACTAGACTGTAAACTCTGTGAGGGCAGGGGATGTTATTTTGCTCACCTCTGCATCCCTGGCACCCAACTACAGAGTGTGCTCTGATGACTGCCTGGCCAACTAAAGGACTGAGTTAATGAACTGTGACCAGAAGGAAAGTAACCCACCCACAGTCACAGCATCATCATCAGTGATGAGGCTGGGACTATGTTCCTAACCTGCTCACTTCTAGGCTCTGTCTTGCTGATTAGCGCTGTGTCCTGCGATGGGCCACTTTTCCTGAAATACGTGAAGTCTGAACTTGGCTGGCTTATACCCAGTCACATTGCCGATAAAGCATCCTTAATTCCGGGCTACCGGGGACCAAGGCAGGTGCGCCTATCAGCAGCTGCAGGGCAAGCCACCTGCTGACCTAAGTTTAGCTCCATCTGTTCCCCTTGTTTCCTTTCTACTTCCCAGGCTGCTCCCTCAGTGCCCAGGGACTCGTGTCTGAGAGGGAGGCTGCCAGGAGTGACTGCGGAGAAGAGCAGAGGCCCCTCCCAGCATTCCATCCCCCACCCAACCCTGTCCTCCACAGGCCTGTTTTTTTTTTATCCTCCTTCAGAGACAAACTGCTCCAGCCAATGCTGCCTTCCTGATGCACTGCAGTCTGGAAAGTTACAGCCAGGACAGAGGCAGTTTCCACCCGGGGGTGTGGGTGCCGGAGCTCAAGCCTCAAGAACACGCTGAGGTCTGGACAGGCCTATGTTACTACACTCAGTGCCTGGCTGCCACCTCCAGGCTCCTGCCCTCCTGTCTCTTACAGCCCGTCTCCCCTCTGTCCACCTCCGACATGGAGGCTGTGGAAGAGGGTCACACCTCTCTTGTCCAAGATCAATTGCTGCCTTTCCGCTTTGAAGCCGGGCAACACTGAACAAGTTATTCGATTTCTCCAAGTCTTCACTTTTAATTTCTCAACTCTGTTAACTCTGTGATGGGAATAATAATGCGAATACCTCCTTCGTAGGGTTGATGAGAGGTTAAACGAGGTGGTATGTGTATGATGCTTAGCAGAATGCCTGGCACACACTTTCTGTAAATCTTAGCAGCTATTAGCACTCAGCACTCTGCAGCCTCTATACTTCATCCTTACACAAGTTCTGATTCTGTTAACACTTCAAATGGCAGAACAGGTTTCCCCTACTTTCATGAAGGAAAGCAAGCTTCAAAAGATGATGTCACTTGCTGGTAGTTTCAGAGACAGCTGACCCTGGACAGAGGGTATAACCTTGAGAAAAATACAGCACCAGAAAACCTGGTTTTTTAGAACGAGAAAACCTTAAGATCAAACCCCACCTTCATCACATACCCACTGTGTGACCAAGGCCAGGCACTCAGCCTCTCTGAGCATCTGTGCCTGGAACTCTAAAGTAATTTCCTCAGGGGACTTCTATGATAACAATCATAATAGACACCTCCACACTCTAGGGGTTTGATACACTGTAGGTTTATTATTACTTCTATTATTATTACTGGGGGCGAACCTGATAAAATCTACAGCCTTGTCTCTGAGTCTTTATGAGGGCTCCATTTCAGGGTCATTTGTGGACTTTGGTATCCCATGCAACTCAATTATATTCTGTCTTCATTAAAAACATTCAATATTAGTGGTAAAGGTAAAATAAGACCGTTACTTAGTCTTTCTTTCCCATGCCTTATTCCCTCTCCAAGAGAAGACCTTGTGTAGGTCAAAGTCTCCATTCTGAAGGATGCACCTCTCCTTGACTGCAAAAGGCAAGGTTTAGCTCCCAGAGTCTGCCAGCCAATGAGAACACCCTCCGCATCTGAGTCACCCATTTTATATCTTTGCTGGCTTCTGGCAATGCAGTAAATATAACCCAAGAGCTCCAAATGCAGCAATTCTCTGAGTGAGCAGCAAATAAATATATAAAAATACCCTGGAAAGGAAACCAATCCATTCCTTTATGATCCTGCAGTGCTCAACCAGCCTCCCCCTACCCCCACCCAAGTCCTGCAGTGACCTCCCCTCTGCCTTCCACCATGTCAAATCTGATGTATCATTCAGGGGGCTGGTTCCAGACCCATATTCTTCAGGGAAGCCCTCCTGGATTGCTTTGGTCACATATAAACTTGCTCTTGTAGGCAGTGCTGGCCTGTCTAGCATTTCAACCTTCTCTGTGTCACGCGTTTTGGATTTCTTTTCCTGCCACAATAATTGTTCAGTTCAGTTGTTCAGTCATGTCCAACTCTTTGTGACCCCCTTGGACTGCAGCATGCCAGGCTTCCCTCTCCGTCACCAACTCCTTGAGCTTGCTCAAACTCACGTCCATCGAGTTGGTGATGCCATCCAATCATCTCATCTTCTGTCATCCCCTTCTCCTCCTGCCTTCAATCCTTCCCAGCTTCAGGGTCTTCTTCAGTGAGTCCATTCATCGAATCAGGTGGCCAAATAACTGGAGTTTCAGCTTCAGCATCAGCCCTTCCAGTGAATATTCAGGACTGATTTTCTTTAGGATTGACAGTAGGGCACAATAGACAGGGACCCAGGGAACTAGAAAGAGTCAGACCTGGTCTCAAAACTTTGCTCTGCCATTTACTAGCAGACAATATACTCTCTGTGTCTGCCACTTAATCTGCAAAGTGGGAGTCCTAATACTAACAATGCCAACAGCAGAGGTTTGTAGTGAGAATAAAAGAAGATGGTACTCATAAGGCACTTAGCGCGGTGCCTCAAATATGATGCGGGCACACCGAGTCAGGCTATCATTTAGTACTTTTGGGGCCAGAGCCTATGAATTTTGTCCATTATGAAGGACACAGCTGTGCTTTTTATGGATCATCTTAATGATCTTTACTGCTGGGGCTGGGAGATGCTCCAGTTCACTTAGACCATCCTGAGGACACAGAGTTCAAATCCATTGAGAGAGTCTCCCCTCTGCCTTCCACCATGTCAAATCTGATGTATCATTCAGGGGGCTGGTTCCAGACCCATATTCTTCAGGGAAGCCCTCCTGGATTGCTTTGGTCACATATAAACTTGCTCTTGTAGGCAGTGCTGGCCTGTCTAGCATTTCAACCTTCTCTGTGTCACGCGTTTTGGATTTCTTTTCCTGCCACAATAATTGTTCAGTTCAGTTGTTCAGTCATGTCCAACTCTTTGTGACCCCCTTGGACTGCAGCATGCCAGGCTTCCCTCTCCGTCACCAACTCCTTGAGCTTGCTCAAACTCACGTCCATCGAGTTGGTGATGCCATCCAATCATCTCATCTTCTGTCATCCCCTTCTCCTCCTGCCTTCAATCCTTCCCAGCTTCAGGGTCTTCTTCAATGAGTCCATTCATCGAATCAGGTGGCCAAATAACTGGAGTTTCAGCTTCAGCATCAGCCCTTCCAGTGAATATTCAGGACTGATTTTCTTTAGGATTGACAGTAGGGCACAATAGACAGGGACCCAGGGAACTAGAAAGAGTCAGACCTGGTCTCAAAACTTTGCTCTGCCATTTACTAGCAGACAATATACTCTCTGTGTCTGCCACTTAATCTGCAAAGTGGGAGTCCTAATACTAACAATGCCAACAGCAGAGGTTTGTAGTGAGAATAAAAGAAGATGGTACTCATAAGGCACTTAGCGCGGTGCCTCAAATATGATGCGGGCACACCGAGTCAGGCTATCATTTAGTACTTTTGGGGCCAGAGCCTATGAATTTTGTCCATTATGAAGGACACAGCTGTGCTTTTTATGGATCATCTTAATGATCTTTACTGCTGGGGCTGGGAGATGCTCCAGTTCACTTAGACCATCCTGAGGACACAGAGTTCAAATCCATTGAGAGAGCGGGCGTTGTCTTTCAGGGTGGGAGTGTGGCCACCAAAGCTCAGCAAACAGAGGCAGCAGCTGGTTTCTATGCTTGGGACTAGGTTGGTTTATTCCTTCTTAACTATGAAGTCATATCTACTGTATCTCCTGAATCCATCTAATCTGTTCATCCACTTTCCTAGGGCAGGTTACCACTGTCTCCACCCTGGAGCACTGGCCTGTTTGCCTGCATTCTCTCTGACAAAGCAGTTCTCAACCTGGCCCATACATGAGACACATCTAGGGGACAGGAAAGATAGTCCTGATACGCAGACTACACCCAGATCAACCAAACAGAACATTTGGCTTGGGGCTCAGACAGGCATTTTTTTTTTAAATCTGTTCAGATGATTCCAACATGCAATAAAGGTTAATAGTCTTTTTACCAAAAGCCAGTGGTTCTCAAACTATGGTGAGAATCCACCAGAGAAATTGTTAAAAGAGAGTTTTGGGCCTCATTTCTAGAGAGCTTTGATTCAGTAAGTCTGGGGTGAGGATTAAGAATTTACTCATTCTGAGTGATGCGGATGCTGAAACCGCACTCTGAGGGGATGCCTATAATGTATTCTGCTCATCTTGCTGGAATGTGCATTTGCTCATATTTCTCTCATGCTTAAGCCCCTACAGTAATACCCTATTATCCTTGGCAACAGGAATCTGAGATCCTTATCAAAGCAGACTATACTACAAAGCTATAATCATACAAACAGTATGGTACTGGGACAAAAACAAAAATATAGATCAATACAAAAGGACAGAAATCCCAGTAATAAACCCCCACACCTATGGCCAATTAATCTTTGACAAAGGAGGCAGAACTATATAATGGAGAAAGATAGCATCTTCAATAAATATGGCTGGGAAAATTGAATGTTTACATGTAAAATAATGAGATTAGAACATGCTTTAACACCACACACACACACACACACACACACACACACACACACTCAAAATGGATTAAAGACCTAGATGTAAGACCTGATACTATCAACTCTCAGAGGAAAACACAGGAAGAACACTCGACATAAATTGCAGCAAAATATTTTTTTTCAATTAGCCTCCTACAGTATTGGAAATAACAAAAACAAACAAATGGAACCTAATCAAACTCAAAATCTTCAGTACAACTAAGGAAACCATAAACAAAATGAAAATACAATTTGTATAATGGGAGAAAAGATTTTCAATGATGTAATTGACAAGGGATTAATCTTCAAAATCTACAAACAGCTCACGAGGCTCAATTAAAGAAAAATTCTATTAAAAAACAGCCTTAAATATACATTTCTCCAAAGAGGAAACACAGATAGCCAAGAGGCACATGAAAAGATGTTTAACATTGCTAAATTATTAGAGAAATGCAAATCAAAACTGCAATGAGGTATCACCTCATACCAATCAGAATGATCAGCATCAAAAAGTCTATAAACAATAAAAGGTGGAGAGAGTGTGAAGAAAAGAGAACCCTCCTACACTGTTGATGGGAATGTATGTTGGCACAGGCATTATGGAGAACAGTATCAAGGTTCCTTAAGAAACTGAAAATAGAACTACCATATGACCCAGCAATCCCATTCCTGGACATAAATCCAGAGGGAACCATGGTATGCACCCTAAAGTTCCTGCAGTGCTGTTTACAATAGCCAAGGAATGGAAGCAACCTAAATGTCCATTGACAGATGAATGGATACAGAAAATGTGGTACATTTATACAATGGACGATTACTCAGCCATGAAAAACATAATAATGCCATTTGCAGCAACACGGAGGAACCTAGAGATTATCGGGTTAAGTGAAGTAAGTCAGACAAAGATGACTATCATGTAATATTGCTTATACCAGAATCTAAAAATAATACAACTGAACTTATTTACAGAATAGAAACAGACCCACAGACTCAGAAAACAAACTTATGGTTACCAAAGGGGAAACATTGCTGGGGAAGGATAAATTGGGGGTTTGGGATTGTCATATACACACGACTACACTTAAAATAGATAAACAACAAGGACCTACTGAATAGCACAGACAATGCTGGTCAATATTCTGCAATAACAGAATATTGGGGAAAGATGGGAAATGAATTTGAAAAATAGATACACATGTATGTATAACTGAATCAGTCTGCTTTACACCTGACACTAACACAGCGTTGCTAAGAACTATACTCCCAATACTTCCCAATACAAAATGGAAATGAAAAGCAACAACGAAGCTGAGGCAGCATTACTGGCTGGCTCCTGCACGGCTTTCTAGCCTTTTTTTCCCACTGCTTTATCTTGCCCTCTGGGCCCAGGCCACTCTGGGCTGTTTCCAAGTTCTCAGACATGACATACTTATTCATGGCCCCAAGCCAATGTGCGTGTGCTGCCTTCCTCTGACTTCTTCATCTGGCTGACACTGAGCCCACCTCCCAGTCGCCATGATGTTGCTTCCTTAGGAGACTTCTTCACTCCAGCCAAGGTCACTTTCTCAAGGTCCCCATAACATGTTGAACCTCCTCTTCTACCAATCTAATCATGTGTGCCATTATTTGCTCCAGGTCGTGCTCTTTGCAAGACTATAAGCGCCTTGATGACAGGGACTGTGTCTGTCAGGTCCACTACAAAATATCCTGACTGAAGCATGGTAGGTATGCAAGAAGTAGGTGCAGAATTAACTTTGAGATGGAGATAATAATGTCTACTTGGCAGGGTGGTTTTGATGAATTAATGAGACCAGGTTGTTGAAAACACTTAGTCTTTGATATTTAATAGATGGTTAAATTATGACCTCTTGGAACGAGAAGTCAAGTGGGCCTTAGGAAGCATTGCTACGAACAAATCTAGTGGAGGTGATGGAATTCCAGTTGAGCTATTTCAAATCCTAAAAGATGATGCTGTGAAAGTGCCGCACTCAATATGCCAGCAAATATGGAAAACTCAGCAGCGGCCACAGGACTGGTAAAGGTCAGTTTTCATTCCAATCCCAAAGAAAGGTCACACCAAAGAATGCTCAAACTACCATGCAATTGCACTCATCTCACATGCTAGCAAAGTAATGCTCAAAATTCTCCAAGCCAGGCTTCAACAGTACATAAACTGTGAACTTCCAGATGTTCAAGCTGGTTTTAGAAAAGGCAGAGGAACCAGAGATCAAATTACCAACATCTGCTGGATCATCAAAAGCAGAAGTTTCAGAAAAAACATTTATTTCTGCTTTATTGACTATGCCAAAGCCTTTGACTATGCAGGTCACAACAAACTGTGGAAAATTCTGAAAGAGACTGGAATACCAGACCACCTGACCTGCCTCCTGAGAAATCTGTACACAAGTCAAGAATAACAGTTAGAACTGGACATGAAACAACAGACTGGTTCCAAATCATGAAAAGAGTACATCAAGGCTGTATATTGTCACTCTGCTTATTTAACTTATATGCAGAGTACATCATGCAAAATGCCAGGCTGGATGAAGCACCAGCTGGAATCAAGATTACCGGGAGAAGTATCAATAATCTCAGATATGAGATGACATGACCCTTATGGCAGATAGCAAAGGAGAACTAAAGAGCCTCTTGATGAAAATGAAAGAAGACAGTTTTTGAAAAAGTTGGCTTAAAACTCAACATTCAGAAAATTAAGATGATGGCATCCAGTCTTATCACTTTATGGCAAATAGATGGGGAAACAATGGAAACTGTGAGAGACTTCATTTTCTTTAGGCTGCAAAATCACTGTAGATGGTGACTGCAACCATGAAATTGAAAGGTGTCTGTTCCTTGGAATAAAAACTATGACCAACCTAGACAGCATATTAAAAAGCAAACATTACTTTGCCAACAAAGGTCCGTTTAATCAAAGCTAAGGTTTTTCCAGTAGTCATGTATGGATGTAACAGTTGGACTATAAAGAAAGCTGAGCACTGAAGAGTTGATGCTTTTGAAGAAGACTCTTGAGAGTCTCTTGAACAGCAAGGAGATCCAGCCAGTCTATCCTAAAGGAAACCAGTCCTGAATATTCACTGGAAGGACTGTTGTTGAAGCTGTAACTCCACTACTTTGGCCACCTGATGCGAAGAATGGACTCCTTGGAAAAGATCCTGATGCTGGGAAAGATTGAAGGCAGGAGGAGAAGGGGATGACAGAGAATGAGATGGCTGGATGGCATCACCGACTTGATGGACACGAGTTTAAGTAGGCGATAAGAGTTGGTGACAGAAAGGGAAGACTGGTGTGCTGCAGTCTGAGGGGTCGCAAAGAGTCGGCCATGAGTGAGCAACTGAACTGAACAAACTTATGACCTAAATAGAGATCTCAGTTCACATGGTTTAACTTATTAAGTCCTCCTTGAATGTTTAACTGAAATTGAGAAGGGTCAGAACAACTAACTAAAGTGATGAAGGTCATAACCTGTGAACAAGTCGAACTCTGGGAGTTTCCTCAGTTGGAACCTGGTAGCATTAATACCAACTCACCTTTTAAAAAATACTGTCTTAAACACTTCCCGAATGCCAACCACTGTGCTACAGAATGTGAAAGCAGCACAAACAGAAATAGCTTTTGTGAGTTTATGGTCCACATGAGAGCCAACATACTGAATACCAAGTATATACTATGGCCTGGTATATTCTCTAATTTTTATTCATTGTCATGTTTAATCTTTGAGAATATTACTATTACTACTATAATCAAATCCACTTTCCAGATGAGGAAACTGAGGCCCAGAGAGATCAAAGTAACACCTCAAAGAAGTGGGAGGGCTGGGATACGAATTCAGTTCTGTCTTAATCCAGAGTGTAATCCAGACAGCTTGCTGTCCCAACACTCAGTGGGGATAACTTCGAGGATTCTTTCAAAACTAAAAAAGAAGGGTTACCATCCAATTAGTAAACTATTTCACAAATGTAAATTATTATGTTTGTTGTCATTAACTTTGAATGTATTTTTTATTAACTTCTCAAATTCTGCTCAGGCAGCTCATCTGATTAAAAAAAAATGCTGATCTGATAAAAAATGATCACTTCAAAATGAGCCACAAGAGATTTCTGACATGAATATGATAGAAAAGAATATGCCTTTTTGTGCTGTTGAATCATTTTGATATCTCAGCAGCTCTGAAGTATGGTGAAAGGCAATTTATAACTGACAAAAATAATGCACTCAATAGGAAATCCAGAAAACATCCATTAAAATCTAAAATACACTAATAAAATCAAATGCTTTTGCTAAAAATGTTAAGAGGAACTGAATTTCATTTTCAAATATTGATCATGCAGTATGAAAGTTACTCACAAGGTCAAAATGAAATCAGGTTTTCCAGCTTCTGTAATTATGATTTTAGTAAATATGTGTATGTACATGTAGGTGAGTGGGTGTGTGTGTGCACGCGTGTGCATGTTTAACAGAGATCTCAACCAGCAGAAAACATTCAGCGCTCTCGAGCATACAGCTGTCCGTCAACTAAAATGGAGGTCAAGTAGCATAGCTTCCAGGGCATGTGAGAACTGCTGCATGTGCCTCTCCCTCCTTTGCGGTAAGTCACAAACAGAAGACAGGTTTAATTTCTAGTCCCAGTCTGATCATTATACAAGCTCCTAGTAGAAACTGGGTCTATTCATGAGTCTACCCACATATATCATTATCTCACTTTGCCTGCCCTGAAGAGTGTGTCTACCTTGGTGATACCATTGTTCAAAGCCAAAAATATTTATGAGGGGTGTATTTCACCTTGATTAAGACCTCTCAAAGGAACAGTTGGTTTCTGCTATCAAATCCATAACCAAGTAGATACATTTTATTAGTTATTTTAGAAGCATCTGTGGGCAAGAGGAAAGAGACAGTATTCTAAAGAGATTCTAAATTTTCCAACAGATGGGAGAAAACAAACAACAAAAATCCCACCCAAATTACACTGTCAGTATTGACTGACAGCTTTCTGCTTGCAACAGTCTGTATCATGTGCTAAACATGAGCAAAGGCATCAAGGTATCATCTTCTCTAACACATGTGATGCACTGCTATACTGAAAATGCAAGTAAATACTAAAAAAAGTAAACTCAAAAGGGGAACAAATTCATCAGGAAAGTCTAATGTATTCAACGGTAACAAATCAACAGTGAAATCTCACGGCTGTCTGAAGTCAACAAAGGTTGATTTCTTGCTCACCCTACATGCCCAGTGTTGATTATGGGGGCCACTACTCCACAAAGCCACTCAGGGATCCAGGTAGATGGAAGCACCATTTTGTGACTCTGCCATCTCAACATGTGGCTTCCAAGCTCACGTGACAGGGAACACAGAGCATGCACAACCCATAGCCTGTTTGCTGGAGCCAGTCCCATGATCCTAACCTAACTGCAAGGGCAGCCAGAAAATGTCAGAGAACACACAAAATCATTTCTGCCTCTGCCACAAAAAGCCACTACAGATTCTGGTTAAAGTGCTTAAAGTCTATCTTGAATATCTGGAAATTGTTTGATTCTCTATTTTACCTGATCTGTGCTAACAGTTCTACATCATTTCAAAGTAATGCAACTGAACTTTGTGTAACATAATTAAATTTGCATTGTGAAAGGTAAATATGGCTGTACCTTAGAGGGGGAAATTAAAGAAGTGCTCTTCTTAGAAAGAGAAGCCTGCAAATAAACAATACTTTAACCAGTATAAATTAAAACAGTATTGACTGAAATACACAATTCTGGCACTGAAGCAGTTTGAATGAAGACAGCCGTAGGGCCTCATAATCTAATTTACTTCTAATGTACTCAAAGTTGTCCAGGCTAAGAAGTACTTTGAGGGGTAGACCACTATCAAGACAGATGATTTCATCATCTGCCATCAAATCATAGCAAAAATCTCTTGAAATTTTATTTGCACTTGACATGCAAGACAAAATGCTCTGTGAAACAGTTTTTAAGATTAAGTAGTCCACTTGCTGAAGTTATCCTTTCACATTTGCAAAAATATCTAAGTTGAATTTTCTGAGCAAAGGGAATGCTTTTTAGGGAAAAAGAAAATTTAAGCAATTGTAGCAAATTTCTCCCCAGCTCACAAATTACTGTAAAAAGTCTCAAAGGCAAAAAAATTTAGTCAGGGATCTCATTTAAACACCTTTTAAAAAAGAACAAGTAAAGTAAATTCACAAATGGAGGTTTTGTTTTTAAAAAGCAATGCCAAATATATGTATCAGGTCAATGCCCTGCTCTTTTTATGTTAGCATTCCTGGACACAGAATTGATTTCTAGAATAACGCCTTTCAGCAAGATGTTTACTGTATTCTAAAGCAGCAGAGTGGAAAAATACATTTTTGAGAAATGGTTTTAACATGAAGTGAAACTCAAAATGATTTTCAAGTGAATAAGCTCTGTTAGGGCCTGACACAAATAGGTTTTCAATATATACTTATTGGGTGACTGCCTATATTTTATCCTCCTGTAACAGGGAACCTTCAGTATTCTGAGCTGACCTATGTGTTTTTAAATTTAAAAATTATTCTCTATGAGATGACTGGATCAGCTGCTTAGTCATTTTATTTGGGTTAAAAAAAAAAAGAAAGACGTACAGCACAGGGAATATGGCCAATATTTCATAGTAACTATAAATGAAGTATAACCTCTAAAAACTGTGGATATCCAGGAAGATTTTAGCATCCTTTCTACATTCTCACCCCAGAATGAAGACGACAGAAGCCCATGAAGAACTTACAACCTGCCTGACATCATCTTGCCTACAAACTGAGTTATTATTGCTTTGTCCTAAAAATTAGTTGTTTTTTTTTCCTATGAGGCTTTTCAGAAATTTACAGGATGCCCATACTTCAAATGTGTACCAAAAAAAAAAAGATTAAAATGAAGGTGCAAAGAATAAAATAAAATAAAAATTGTGGATCACTATGTTATACACCTAAAACTTGTATAATACTGAAAATCAACCGTACCTTAGTAATCTTTTTTAATTAAAAAAAGGCCTAGGGGCTTCCCTGGTGGCTCAGTGGTAAAGAGTCTGCCTAACAATGCAGGAGATCCTAGTTTGATCCTGATCTGGGAGGATCCCACATGTCACGGAGTAACTAAGCCTGGGCACCACAATTTTTGGGGCTGTGCTCTACAGTCCAGGAACTGCAAACTACTGAGCCCACGGCCCACAGCTCGGGTGCACCCTAGAGCCTGTGCTCTGCAACACAAGAAACCACTGCACTGGAAGCCTGCACACAGCAACTAGAGAGTGGCCCCATACCCCCCGTCACTAGACCAACGCCCGCGCAGCCACAAAGCCCCAGTACAGCCAGAAATGAATGAATGAATAAAAGGCTTAAAAGGCTTAAACATGTGAACTTTGTGACTTGGAGTAAATGACATGTTTTTACATGTTTATTATTTTGCTTTCACTAAAATAAGCACCATTTAAAAAAATAACAAAGAAAAAAGAAAGGGAGAGATCAAAAAGTACAAGGTTTAGAAAAAATAAGAATACTTAAATATATGAAAGATGAATGAAAATCCTTCAGAAAGTTGAAAGGACTGTACAGAGATTATTATTGTTGTTGCTGGTGTTGTTGACACGGTTTTACTTCCATTTAAGTCCTACAGGCAGCTTGCTGACATTTTAGCAAAATGCGTGCTAATTTCTTATTGTGAATTTCTGTCTTAGAGATATCAAATCACAGTGCCACAGGACCCTGTTGGTTTCAGACAGTGCTTAATGGATTCTGTCTTTACAGTTTGACATGTGCAGTTGAGTTGGAAAACGGCTGATTAAAAAATTGAGAGTCAACATATGCAGCCAGCCTGCCGGAACAAGATAATGCCCTGGGTGACAGCCTGTGGCTTTGATGTAGGACGGTTGGAAGGGATCCTGTGCTGCTGACAGGAAGTCAGACAGCAGCGCCCAATGAGGAAAAAATTCTGAAAAATTCATAAGCTTCTCTATCGTTAATAATTAATCCCCAAGTCAATAAGCTCTGGCAATTTATACTGGCCAGCACTGGGGAACAGCCAAGGACTAGAATACACCTCCCTCTGTAAACCCTTCTGAAGTGATTAATTTCACAGCACCCTTCAGCTTCTTATCGGAAAAGCAAGGCTACAGAAATTCAGGAGACAGTCCTCAGCATAAACCATAATATTAGCTATCATCATGCATTAAGATGAAAGTATCAGGTCTCTCCTTAATAAACTCCTGGAAAATGGCTTAGATTTGCTTCTGAACCAGGTGGAGGTGGTTGGGGGAGGGGGTATTCTGTTCCCCAGTGGCCACTGGTAAAGCGTGGAGTCATTTCTGGTTGTCACAACTGAAGGAGAGAGCACTGCTGGCATCCAGGGTGTAGAGGCCAGGGATGCTGCTAAACATCCTATTCCACAATGCACAGGAAAATCTGACAACAAAGAGTGACCCAGACCAAAATGTCAGTAGTGCTGAGGTTGAGAAACCCTCCTGTAGATGCTGACTTCAGGCATGCAATCTGTTTGCTCTGACAACATACGATTATGAGGGCAAAAAGAACATGGCTGAACTGACATAGAAGCTTAACTTCAGCATGTTAATCCTCAAGCTGTTAAACTCTTTCCAATGCTACCAGCCAGGCTGAGATCTGAAATAACTTGAGGAAAGCAAGAGAGAAGAATGGGGTCAGACTGCAGTTAAAAACTTTGTTTGACAGGTGTCAGGCTTCCAGAACTAATCCAGGCAGGAGTATGTGGAACCCAGTGTGAGAGGTTGCTGCCTGTGGGGTGTGTAAGACACGGCCGAGGCGGTGGCAGGGGGGTGGTGTGTGTGTCCACCACTGGAACCTTGAACGAGAGTGTTCAAGTGCACAGCCCACCTGTGTTCTGAGCATGCTCTTGACTCAGGTTCCCTCGTCCCAGGGGAAACCTGCAGCAGGGTCTCCAGAAGCACGGTACCTTCTCTAACATTTCTGTCAAGTGGACAGTGATGGCAGCACTCACAAACCAAGACCCCAACCCGCAGGTCAGAGTGACCCACACATACAGCCACCTCTCCTTGAGTGAAAAGCCTGAGATACCTCTAGGAACTGAGTCATAACCCAAGAAGTAGAAAACCTAGGGTTGGGTGGAAATATGAGTAAGGACGGTGACATTCAGGTGGTAGTTTAGATGCTAAGTCATGGCCGACTTTGTGACCCCATGGACTGTAGCCTGCCAGGCTCCTGTGTCCATGGGATTCTGTCCATGACATTCAGGTAGGTGCTCCTTTAGTCCCTTTAATCTAACTCACTTTAAGATAAAAGTAGAAAAACCCACTTCTTTTTTTCAATCATACCAAAAATTTTGCTGTCTCTCTTTACTAAGTTCCATTTTCAGCTATCTTCTTAGGTTTACCAACGTCACCAATCCATAAGGAAGAAAAAAATGATGCTTGATTCTAACCTCTTGTGTTTCTGGAGATTCTTCCACTGTAATGAGAAAACACACTAATCTTGTACAGAAGAAAGAGCTTCTGATGAATTCATTTTACCAAAGAATATCTTAAGCCAGCTTCTCTTCTCTGATAAGCCTCACAGTAAGTGGGAAGTTGAGATTCTGGGCTCAGGCTTATACTACCCATCCCTTGTTAAAGTTCTCTGGAAGCATAAGTGGATGCATATTTTTACATATAATTTCTACATAAACAAAGCTGCAAATAAGACACATGATGACCCAAGGAAATGTCTGCCGTGGCGTGTTGAAGGGGACTGTTTCTTTTATTCAGGATTTGGAGACAAACTTTAGGGAAACATCCACATCCTCCAGGGCTTATCCAGAGTCATCCAGCCTGACGTGCTACCTCTGCTCATCCTCCCAACACCCACCCAACTGACCTCATCCCCATGCCTATGAAGCAGAGGCCTGGTAAAGGACAGGAGAGGGAATGATCAGAAAGAAATAGAATTATCAAGGTTCCTGGGATGCTGGTCAAGGGGTACTGTGATGGCTAGTTTTTGTGCTCCCTGGGGGACTATCTGCTACTTCTCCTTTAATAATTTGGAGATACTGGAGACCTGTAAAAACAAGGTCATTTCATTTTTCCTTTTGGATGTTTGGCTTGCAGCCAGCCGGCTTCTCTGTGTCTAGGCTGTTGCTGTTGTTTAGCTGTCAGTCGTGTCTGACTCTTTGAGACCCCATGGACTATAGCCCACCAGGGTCCTATACATGGGATTTCTCAGGCAAGAATACTGGAGTGGGTTGCCATTTCCTTCTCCAGGGATCTTCCTAACCCAGGGATCAAACACATGTCTCTTGCATTGGAGGGTGCATTCTTTACCACTGAGCCATTACTAAGGTTATTTTTGGCAACTTGGTTATTTGGATATGATATTATAGATAGTTTGAAAAGAAATAAAACCAAATATAAATGTGGGTGTGATTAATATAAATCTACCCTATAAAATGGTGCTAATAACAGATATCATTCACTGTGACTAAGAAAATTCTGCACATTAATTAAACAGCTAAGATGAGTGATGGGCATAGTATGTGGCCCTCAGCTAACTAGATACTTTAGGCAGGTAGATCTAAGACACAAAGAGAATGGAGGAAGAAGGCAGGAAGGTGGTGGAATATACCTGTGGACTATTTTTACTACAACTATTTGGTACGACAAAGATGCATGAGCTTCTTAAGGACCAAATGCACACAGAGAAAGATAGCCAAGCTAGAGCCATCTTGTCTTAATGCTGTCCTAGAGGGGTGGATACTGGTCCAGGAAGTCCAGCAACAGGAGACTCTGGCATGGAGTCCCAGAGGTAGGAAGGGAGGAGTGGTCGGGAGACAGGGAGCTTCTGAAGAAGGTCTAGCTCATGAAAACACATCTTTGCATGACAAAGATCTCCTGGGCTGCACAGCCCACCTCAGATGCACCCTGCCCTATCCAAAAGGCGCCTACTGTGCTCCACTCGAAGGCGATTCCTGCCATCTTTCCTCTGTAGGGCAGGCTTTCCCTAACATCCTGTCTTCTAGACTTCTTTCCCACAGGATCTCAGAAAACCACTCACTTATTGTCAGAGAACCCAGGGCAGTGTGCAACTGCACATTTGGTTGCATAACTGTAATCAATATCTGCTTCTCCATTTCTCACAAGATAACCTTAGGGACAGCACAGAGCCTGGCCTGTTAGGAGTCCAATAAATTCTTAAGGACAGAAATGAACTTTTTGTAGGGAGTCCTCCCAATGCCCCCCTCACAGCATTTACCACTGTAGAACTTGGTATTATTATGTGCAACACATAGCTAATATTCCTATGAGACTAGAAATTTTGGAGGGCAGGAACTACATCTGGTTTCTCTCTTGACCTCTGACCAGTGAAGAAGGAAAGAAATGGTGACAAATCCACATAGATTCATCTCATTTAAAGTCTCCTACAAAATCTCATTTTGAAGAACTCTGGTTCATCAGTCACAGACTCAGCTTCAATACATCTATAGTATCTCTAAGGTTATCAGAATTGACTCTAAATTCTGTCACAGACTAACTTATGCAGTAGATTCAGAGGAAAAAGGAATGGTGGATAAAACAGAGAGAAGAATGGCATTTAGGCCTTCTTTCCTTTCCAGAGAACCTTACTTGGGGGGGGGGGTGTGTCTCATTTTGAAAAAGA